>JAXQQM020074445.1:0-12503 GCA_034641835.2 Pinus albicaulis
CATTCTACTTTATCTCGCGGACAAGACCCAGGTTCAAGAGTTGTGGCCAAAAAAGGGGTCCGGTGTAGTCTAGGAACACGCCGGCATTTTCACCCTGCTCTGGAGAGCAGTGCGTCTCACCCGAGGCATGCCGCAACCACATGCAGAAGGGGATGAGATCAATGGCAAGGAACAAACCCGCAACTAATGAAGGACAGTGCATCCATTACATATACAGAGTTATATACGCAAGATCACTTAATAAGCATTCAGACATTTGCAAATAAAATTTTAAACCAGCATAAACACATTACAAGCACATAGAAATCTTATTGAGACAACAACCTTCCATTATATTAATCTCTTGGCAGAACACATGATTACATGGCATTCTCACTGATAGCTTACAAATCTGATACAGATGGATTTCGGAACAGAAAGGTAGAATAGAGAAGATAAAGAACCATAGGAAGGAGATGCATGATTCTTCCACAATCGCTCTGTGCGTCTTTCCTTGTCTCTAACCTCGCAACCTCTTCAGCATCCTTCTTGTTTCAACCGAGTGCCTGTTATTTATTCACCTGCTCGTGCGACTATTAGTTCCTCTGTGGCTTTACTTCAGCTTCTCCCGGCTTCTCTCCTGTTATCTACGTGTTCCACTTTCTGTCTTCTGCTGTGTGTTTCCTTCATCTGCACTTGTCCCTGTTCTATCTCCAGCTATCGCATGCTTCCGCGCCACCTTGATAGCTCCCCGACTTCTGGTAGTTGCGGCGCGGTCGCGGTTGCCATGTGTATTCATACCGCAACTCAAAAAGGGGTCAAAATTCAAAATGTCTTAGCCAAGACTTCAAAAACTGAACAAAAACAAGGGCCCCAATAGGCCCCGACCAAAATTCCTTGACTCGTCCCCGAGTCAATCACAAATAATAGTCTCCACTTCCATTGCCCCGCTGGCTCCCGTGCTCTGTTCTGCTGTGCCTTCACCCCGCGCCCTTTCCTGCTGTGCTCCGCCAAGTGGTTGTTCAAATGAGGGCCCCAACTCCGGGACCCTGCGGAGCGCTGTATCTCTAAGCCCAGTGAAGTCCGCCACCGCTTGCTGCCATTCCTGCATAAGCAAGTCGGCTTCTTCAGAGATCCGGGTGGCGGCAACCTCATCTATAGTCGTCGGAGCAGCCCCAAACAGCGTGGCAAGCTGGGCTTCGGCCTTGGCATCCAGCTGTTGTATGGATTCGGCACGGGCTCGGATGGGCGGACGAATTTCCCGAATGACTTGTTTGGCCGCTGTCGAGTCGGCCTCAGTCTGTTGCATTTGAATTTCAAGCTCGTCCGCCTGGGCCTAGAGCTGATCTAACCGTGTTGGGTCCGTGGTTTCCTAAATTTCATGGGAAATTTGTTGCAGCTGGGCAGAGATAGGCTGCGTCTTGACAGTGAGAGCGAGTGAGAACTCCTGCAGACTTCGCAGAAGGGCGTAAGCCTCGCCCGCAGTGGAATGGAGAGTCGCCTGCATACTAACTGCCTGAGTTTGCTTGGCAGTCACCTGTTCTGAGTGGACAATCTGTGGGTCCGGAAGGGTAGGCCGTGCGGCTAACGCCGCTTGGAGTTCCTGGTTCTCCCTGCATAGATCAGTGAAAACAATCCTGAGGTGGTGAGCCTGGATTGCTACACTGTCCTCCGCTATATTGGCAGGAAGTGGGGCATAATGAGCCCTTGCAGCGGGCCATAAGTCGGAGAACGCCTGAGCAGCAATGGTGACCTGCTCCTGTAGGTAGGTCTTCTCCCTAGTTAGCTGATTGCGTTGTTCAGTAAGCGCCGTGATCTGGTTATGCTGCTCGGTACACTGCTGCTCCAGCTCTGTGTGAATCTGTTCGGCCTTTAGGGCCGCCCGCTAAACGAGTAGGTACAGCTGTGCTGTACTCCATGGTTCTACATTGGTCATGCTGGGTGCGCCCTGCTCCGGCACCCGCTCCTGCGAAGGTTGGCCACTGGCCACTGATCGGTTTGAGGTCTGAGGAGGATGGATCGGCGTCTGCTGCTGCATCGAGGTGGCCATATCGGATTCCGGCCGGTCTTGCTGCGTGGTCTGGTCTGGGGGAGGGTCAGCCGAATCAACCCCACCATTTGTTAGCCTGGTAGATATAGTAGAGGGAGGATCCTGGGGTGTGGCCACGAGGTCAACCGGCGGTACCACGGCTGCAGTACTGGAGGTGACTTCCACCCCGTGGTCACCTCCGAAAAATTCCCGGATGAGAGGATCTGATACATTGGCCGATGAGTTGGATGGATTGGAGGAGGTGGCAGGTGGACGGCCGGTGGAGGGAGCAGTGGATGGGGTGAAAGAGGTATGGGGGAGACGAATGTTGAGGAACTCTGACGGATCGATCAGGGGTTCCTCCGAAATCAACGTTCCTGGGAGTGGAGTGGATGGTGGATCATCGTCGGTAAGATCCACCACTGGATCGGTGACAGCAATGCGGGCCCTCTTGGATGGAGGGGGGTCTGATGAATCGGGTTCTGGGCCCGTTTTGCCCATCTTTGTGATGATAGGGGTGGCAGAGGTGAATAGGTTGGTGGGGATGGGAGAAATGAGAGGGGCGGTATTGGAGGGAGCACGAGACCGACCGATCTGAAATTCAGAAAAGGAGGGAAATAAAGGGGCACCACTTGAAGCAACTTGGGTTACCACGTTAAGTCATCGTACCTGGGCATTGAGGTGTTGTACGATGGGGACCAGTGATTCGGGCAGGTCCTGTGCGGTCTCAGCTGCATCCTGTGGAGGTTTTGCCGCAACCTGTGAGGACCCCGCTACGCCGGTCGCGGCAGGCCGCTGTGCCGGCAGCATCCGCTCAAAGTTATATCGGGTGACCCCGTCGCGGATGTGCTTGGTGACCCCCGGCCACGCAGAGACCTCGCAGTGGAAAGTGTCATCATTCAACTGGAATCTGAGGGGCGCCATGTGGAAGGTGGTGTCCGACACACAAGTTGGCCGGAGGCAAGTGTGCCTGTGGCTGACCCCAAACCACACCTGCTCACTATACTCATCCAACAGGTGCCTGGGCACCCGTTGCTGGTTATTCACCACATCTGTCATCAACCCGTACCACGCCCGAAACGCTTCCGCATTCACCTGTTTGGTGCTGGGTTCCGAGGACACCTGCCAGGGGGTGTATTTCATCGCGAGAGGCTGGCTCGCGGTAGTCTCCACCGGCATCCGGACGGGAGGAAGGTGCCATTTCCACATGGCGAAAGCTAAAATCAAGTAACCGTAAATGAAACTGGTGGTTCGCTTGTAGTTCTCTTCGCAGGTCGTGAAGAGTTCTTTCAACACAAAATAGCACCAATTTAGCCTGACGCCCTGGATACAGTGCTCCGCAATGGAGATTGTATCCAGGGTGCACTCTCCCTTCGTATAGTGCCGCATCGTCTTGCTAGCGATAAGGTAGCAAGCGAACCGAATTTCTGGTTTATTGATCAAATCAATTTTGGCACCTTTGCCCCCCCGGCGAGTGCCATACTTGGTGTACAGGTCTGAGTCACCCGACTTTCGAGCGCGCTTGGAGGATGTCTGGCCGGCAGCAGAGACATCCACGCCATTCTGAGACAGCCCTATAAGCCAATGAATGTATTCGGCATGAATTGGAATTTCCTCATTGAGCCACAGGGACCCGTTTTGTATCCGACTGAGGAGGAACCGGGTGCATTGCAGGGCCGGTCCCGTAGTTCCAAAAACCGGAAGAGTCCTCAAATTCATCAAGGACGACTGTTGTAGGCCCCTGAATTCTGGTCGCATCCAGCTGTTGGAGCTACTGCCTGGCGTGTAATGATGCTCCATGTAGGTCTGCCAATGGAGGTGGGGGAATTCAACTGGGTCGGACAGGTTGGTGTCCATACATGCTGCATTGTCATACTTTCCAACTAGCGACTCTATGCAGTGGATTCGGCTGTTCAACACTGGTTCAGGGACGGATAAGAGAGCCCTCGGCATCTTGGCGCGGTGCTGGTAAACTTGGAGAATTCTTCGGGAGCTTCCTTCGGGGTGCGGAGTGCTTTGAGGCTGCAACTGCTCTGGAGTCGCTGCAATTGCTGAATTGAACTGGTCCGTCATTCTCGAGCGATTGGTCTCCATGCAAGTTATGGCATTCCCTGGCACGAGTGGAGTTGATGAGACTCCATAACGGTAATTAATTCTTGCTATCCTTCGACCCTGCGATAATCGTGCGATCAATCGCATGCCTGTATGTAATCTGACAATTGCTGACGGCGTCATGGGGAGATGGGCGGACGCGACGGCTGAGGGAACTGCGGGTGATGGAAAATGATTACGGTACGATTACTGTCTACTTATGGTAATTTATGAAGCAAATCTGAGTGATCCTACGGACTGACAAAAGGACTGACAGAAATGACCTGGACTGACACTGGTACGGGGATGGATCTTACACGGACGACACGCTGGACTGGTCTGCCCCAACCACAGTCGATTGCGGTGAGGTACCCGCAACTGACCAGTTATTTGACAGACTGCTTATGAATGGAAAGGACTCCCTACGCTCATCCCGGTTGCGGGAGAGTTATTCGACTAAACTATTCTACGGGTTGTCTCAGTTGCGAGAGTTATTGATGAGAAGTGAAAGGTACCTACTCCTGGTAGGGTTTCAGGCATGCGCCATTCACCCACCCAGGGAGAACTGTACCGTCCAGCTGTGCCAACCGAACGGCTCCTGAGTCGCGGATCTCGATGACAAAGTAGGGTCCCAACCAGTGCATCTGGAGCTTGCCTGGAAACTTCTGGAACCGGCTGTCATATAAGAGAACTTTGCCGCCAACTTGGAAGGCTTTGATTTTGATGTGGCGGTCGTGCCACGCTTTCTGTCTGGCCTTCTGAACCTTCTGGTGGAATTCCACCAGGAATCGGGCCTCATCCAGCTCCTGTAGCTCCTGGAGGCGTTCCCGAAGTGACTCCTCGTCCGAGAATTGAAGGGACGTTGCGATCAAAAGACTGGGTACAATGAACTCAGCGAGAATCACATCTTCCCGGCCATACACCAACTGGAATGGCGTCTGGTTGGTCAAGCGTTTCACTGTGGTCCGGTAGGCCCATAATGCCGCTGGGAGAAGCTCGTCCCAATCGTCGCGCTGAGCATTGAAAATTTTAGTCAAGCCCTTTTCGAGAATCTTGTTGAATGCTTCCACAGTACCATTGGCCTGTGGGTGGTATGGGCTGCTTTTATGATGCTGAATCATAAATGTGTCCAGTAGTGACTTGACCGTGGAATTAATGAAATGCGTACCCTGATCGCTGGTCAAGCTCCGTGGGCAGCCAAAGCGGATGATGATGTGTTCAAAAATGAACCAGGCAGCGGTCTCTTCCGAGCAGTCGCGTACCGCTACTGCCTCAGCCCACCGTGTGAGGTAATCCGTGGCGGTAATGATGTACCGGGCCTTGGAGTGTCTGGCGACCGAGGCGATGGGACCTACGAAATCAACAGCCCACTTTTCAAACGGCCGCAACACATGCACTGTGTGTAGCGGACGCTCGTCCCGGTGCGAAGGCCTTCCTGTCCGCTGGAAAACATCGTAACGCTTCACATAGGCCTTACAGTCAGTATGTACCGTCGGCCACCACAGGCCAGCTTGGAGCACCTTTTTTGCGGTGGGTTTTGCACCCACATGCCCTCCCGCAACACCACTGTGACATTCCCACATCACTGCTTCTCGTTCATGGTCGAGAACACACCTGCGCAACACCTCATCAAGGCCCAGTTTGTACAGTTGCCCCGCAGTCAATTGGTAGTCGACCGCCCGGACAACCAGGTGGCGTTTCTGAAGCGGGGTGTAATCCAGAGGGCACTGTCCCGTGGTCAGATAAGTGGCAATGTCAGCCAGATAATCTGGTACTGCTTCGACTCGAAAGAGGTCAGCATCCGGCAGTTGATCGTCCAACGATCCTTCATTCTCTCCCGTCTCCAACCTGGATAAATGATCGGGACCCACATTCAACCTGCCAGGCTTCACAATCACCTCAAACGTGAACTCCTGGAAAAGTAGTAGCCAACGACAGATTCTTCCTTCCAACACAGGCTTATTCACCAGATACTTCAATGCAGAGTGGTCTGTGAAGAATGTGAATTTTCCCCCCAAAAGATAGTGGCGGAACTTCTGGAGGGAGTACACCATCGCCAACGCCTCCCGTTCGGTCGTGGTGTAATTCTTCTCCGCATTCGATAACCGTCGACTGGCAAAGTATACGGGGTGGTCAACTGTCGTCTCCCCGGGTTGCGCCAATACAGCCCCAAGTGCAATACCGGATGCATCAATATGCACATGGAACTGCTTTTCCCAGTCAGGATGCACAAGTATGGGCATCGTCGCCAACTTCTCCTTCAAGATGTCAAGTGCCTTTCTGTACTCCGCCATCCACTGAAACACCTCTAACTTCCACAGCAGTTTCTCCAAAGGGGTCGTAATCTTTGCGTAGTTGCGAATAAACCGCCTGTAATACCCTGTGTGCCCGAGCAGTGCCCGCAACTGCTTCACGGTCTCGGGGGCCTCCATGTGGACGATGACCGCGACCTTGGCAGGATCAACGCAGACCCCTTGCTTGCACACCACGTGGCCCAAGAGTGTGCCGAATGGAACTGCAAAAATACATTTCTTCAAGTTCAAGGAAATCTGCAGCTGACGACACAGGTCAAACATAACACGCAACAGGGAGGCGTGATTCTTCAACAGGCTGTAGACAGTCCAGTCGTCCATGTAGACCTCCAGGAACTTGTGAATGTACTCCCGGAAAGAAGCAATGACAATTCGAGAAAACACAGCCAGTGCGTTCTTCAGACCAAACGGCATAACGTGGTATGCGAATGATCCCCACTCAGTGGTGAATGTCATCTTTGCTTTGTCTTCCTCGGAAATGCGCACCTGATGGTAACCCGAAAACCCATCAGTGAATGAATAAGCTTCGTTTCCCGCAATGTGATCTAGGACTTCATCGCTAAAAGGAGTGGGAAATGGGTCGTGGATGCAGGCATTGTTCAGGATCCGGTAATCTATACAGACACGGATCTCCGCTTTTTCCTTCTTGTTCTAGATGACAATGGGACTCACCCACTCTGCTTCTTCTACTGGAAAGATGAGACCTGTAGCCAGCATCTTGTCAATCTCCATCTTGACCTTCTCTTTTATACGTGGGTTCAACCGGTAGGGTCGGTGCTTCACCGGCCTGGCCCCCGGTTTCAACACGATGCACATTTCGCCCAGATCCCCCTTGATCCCCTTCAGGTCCGCAACCGAAGACGGGAACAAATCTTCGTATTCCCGGAGGAGGCTGAAAATTTCTTTTGTTGTCTCCTCGTCCCAGTAATCTCCCACCGTTGCGAGCTTGGGTCTCTCGTCTGTTCCAATGTTCATCTTCTTTGTCTTTAGGGGCTGTAAATGGACTCCTTCAGTCGTCGGCTCTTCACTGATGCTCCGCTCGCCTTCCCTTTCGTCAAAATAGAGATGCCTGAGGTCCTCCAGACTATCGTCATCCGGATCACCGTCAATCCGGTGGCAAACCAACTCGCGCCTGACCTCAGGTCGTGACACCACCGGGCCCCCATCAGGCTCGGGATGGCGGAAAAACAAAACCTCCTTGACTGCCTGTAGGGCCTGAGACTCCTGCACCGTCTCCCCTTCGAACAAGAAGCACCGCACAAACTTGTCCGCGACGGCCTGCCAAGAGCAAGTGCCCTGTTTTCGCTCTTCCTCCAGGTACCAAGCCTGGGTAATTGTACCCAGGGAGTGGATAAACCTGTGGACCCACAGCTCCTCAGGGTACCGGGTGCTACGCCACTGTTCCTCGCAGGCCCGCAAATGGTGTCGCGGGTCGGAAGTTCCATGATACTTAAGCGTACTGCAAGGTCCTTCGTCCTCTTTAAAGCATGCCCGCGGAGCATCTGCCACGCACTCCCATCGCAACAGAGTGTTGCGGTGATTTTTCCACCACCGGGCCGACGTGGACTGCAAGGCCACATCCAAAAGTGGCATCCGGCTTTCAGCTGGGACCAGATCTTCCACCTTGGTAATAAAAGTATTGACTGCTTGCATGTTCGACAAGGTGGGATATCCGCGGATCTCAGTCCCTACCCATCGGACTTGGGCAATGGAGGCACATCTCCGCGTGGTGGTCTCATACCCCCCTTGCTGCCAGTCTTCCCAAGCGAGTTCGGATCCGAGCTCCGAGCTCTGCACGCTCCGCCAACTGACAGAGCCAATCGTGGTCGGGTTAATATAATCATCCCGCTTTCCTATGGTCATCTGATAAAGGTGGTCCATCATCTGAGCATCCTCCCGATTATCCACTGTTTCCGTATCTCGCGGGCCCTGATACGGGTCGAGAGGCTGGGTGACCCGTACCTCCCCATCCTCAAAGATCATCAGCTCCTTCTTAAGGTCGATGATGGCGTAATTCTCAAAAGCCCAATCAATGCCGAGTAAGGCAGGATAGGGATCCTTGTCGCCCATGATATCAATAACCTCAAAATCGGTGTATGTCTTCACCCCCGCAACGTTGACCTTGACACCCTCGAGCCGGCCGATTGGTAGAATGCAGTACTGGTTCACCATCCTGAGTTGGATTGGTGAGTAGGCTAGCCGTGGCCTTCCAAGAGCCTCCCATGTCTTTCGTGGCAGAATGTTGACGTCGGACCCCAAGTCCAACATGGTGTCGCTGATTTGGAACCCTGCGACCTGCGTGTTAAGCCGGAATTCTTTGCCTGTTCGTTACTTGTTCCGCTTGACACGCTGCACGTATTGAGGGCCAGCATCTGCCGGATCTCTAAGTTCTGTGCGCCCCTGCAGTGCTCCGTCCAAAGCATGCTTGAGCTGCTGCCGCAGCGCAGCTTTGTCAACAATCCTGAGGAATAGCCGGAGCCAATCCTCGACCACAGTACCTGCAACGTTCTGCGCACCAGATTCCGGCAGCATGGGCTCCTCCAAACCTCCCTTGTTCCACAACTAGGCGAACGCCTCAACTGCCTCCTGGAAATACTTCTTCTAGACTTCGGGCCTGATCAACTTCTTCGGGGATGCCGGCCGAACCACTCGTGCTGGCTCCTTCCCGTGGGCATCCTCTCCAGTATTCTTTCCGCCCCTCGTCACGATTGCGACGTTCTGCAAGTCTGGGGCGGCGGTCCCTCGCGGCTCTGAGTTTATTAGATTCGCTCCCCTCTGCCTCGTCCATTCTTCCCACTTCTTGATGAGCTCCGGACAGTCTTCTGTAGCGTGGGCGTTGACCCGACACTGGGAACACCAGGGTCGTCGCGGAAGGGGAAATTCTCGAGCCACATGACCCTCCTGGTCACAGTTGTAACATTTTACCGGACCGCGTCCGCCTGTGCGGCCTCCCTGCATGCCTCCGCCTCTTCCCTTCGGAGCCTCGTTCACCCTGTAGGAGGGACGATCCAGTCGATCCGCAAGTGCGTCGAGCGCCCTACACTGCTCAGTGTTGTGAGTCGTGGACACGTCAAATTCGCAGTACACATTATTCGGGACCGTGGAGTACTTCTGTAATATCGGGCACATCCGAGGAGGATGCCCCAGCGTCCGGCAAATCTCGCAGTACTCTGTGGTGGAGGAACCCGGTTACGGTGGGAACCCTGCATAAGTCTGTTGCGGCTGGTATACTCTCTGCGGGTTTATTGCCGCGCCGCCACCAGGCGGTGGACCCCCCTGAATAGTTGCGACCGAGGGTCCTGCCCCTGTGCCGCGCAACCGAGGACACTCGGTTGCAACGTGGCCCTCGACCAGGCAATGAGTACACCAAACATTCGGTCGCGCTGGTCTCGCTGGCTAAAGCTCCTTGAGCTTTTCAGTCAAGCTAGCAATCTGGTGTTGCAACCCTATCAAAGAAGGATCTTGCGGGGCCGCCCCCCCCCGGGTATTCCTCGGGGTAGCCCGCCATGGCTTCAATCTTCATGGCCTGCTCCAAAGCGTCCTGCAGATTATCAATCTTCTGCTGAGTGAGAGGGGTTCGTGTCAAGCGGAGCAGAGCCTTGATGAACCAGTCCCTCTGGTGGTTTGGATCGATTGGGTAGCTAAGTTTCCCGATCGCATCCTTGAATCGCCGCATCAACTCCCACATGGTCTCACCTTCCTTCTGCTTAATTTCCCACAGCTCTGACAAGCCCTGCTGGTCTATCTGGGGAAGCTTGAATTCACGGACAAAATCCCGCTTCACGTCCACGATTACGGGGTTAGGGTGAGCCTCGGACCACTTGATAAACCATCGCAGAGCCCTCTCTCTGAGCATGGTTTGGAATTATATTAATTTCCCTGCATCTGGTGTCTGGCGAGCCCTCCAGATGGCTTCGTACAGGTACCAGTGTTGCTCTACATCATCATTGCCCCGGCCAGAGAACTCTAGATATAGGGTGAAAGATCCAGCCATGTGTACTTGCGGAGAATTGACCAGGATAAAGCCTCCAGGTCCTGGTTGCGTAACAGTCCCACTAGGAAAAATACCACTACTAGTAACGCTGCTGTTACCGGACGTTACTGACACTGATGAACTATTGTATGACCGACTCAATGCTTGTAATTGAATAAAAATATTACTTAAAGGTTGATACAGTACCAGGGGAAGGTCAGGATCTTGGCCATGCAGAAGGTGAGAAGTAGGGCTGCCTGGAGGGGTGGGTGTTGTCTGATCTTGAAACATCCGCTACATCACGCCGTGCCATTCATCATCGGAACTCTCTTCGGGCTGCATCTTTCCATTATCTTCGCTAGTCACAATCTCTCTTTCTCGCGTCGTTGGGCTCCCATGCACCCACTGCACTTCCACTGCTGTCCCATTTTCTTCCCGGGTATCCAAACCCATAATTCCTGTCCTCTGAGGCGCCTCCTTCTGATTTTTCCTCTCGATCTCTCTTCTCTTCAAATCTCGCATTACCCTTCTTCGCCACCTATCGGCGATCTGTGCCCGCCGATGCGCACGTCGCTCCCGCAACTTGCATGCAGCCTCAACATCCATTCCCCACCCCCACTTTCACATTCTACACAACATCGGTTCCCTCAACCCTTCCCCCAGCACGGGAGGTTTACGCTTCCATACTCGTTTTGTGGAATTCAATCAACTCTTCGTCCACCATCAGAGCTTTGACCCACAGCGGAATCTCCTTCAACAGCTTCCCTCTTAGCCCTGAGTGGAAAACAGCCTCAACTTTCGAGAAGGATTGATAGCACTCAGTAGCAAACTCCACCGTGTATCCTTCCAACGTGGTCCTTACCTAGAAATCCACTGCGCGGGTTAGTTCAGTGTCTACCTGATGCAGTGCCACCAGATCTTCGTTCGCCCACCTGCGGTTTATCTTCCGTAAGCCTTCTTGGGGCACTGTCGCGCGTAACCTCCGCAACCAATTGTAAAGGTCCGTAGGGAACCTTCCCCAGAAAATTTCGTACGTATCACTGGCTGAGTCAGAGAAAAGAACAAGCTCCTTGATCACCGCCTCCTTTTTCTTGGTCAGCTCTGCTTGCTGAGCAATGAACTGGTCAAGATGATCATCCCACCATCGCCGCATCGCTCCTTCAAAAATCCTCGATACCATGATCTAGATCCCCTCAGAACATGCAGGTCCCGGCAACGGAACCATTTGTTGGCGAGAAGTCAGGTCTCGCGGACAAGACCCAGGTTCAAGAGTTGTGGCCAACAAAGGGGTTCGGTGTAGTCTAGGAACACGCCGACATTTTCACCCTGCTCTGGAGAGCAGTGCGTCTCACCCGAGGCGTGCCGCAACCACATGCAGAAGGGGATGAGATCAATGGCAAGGAACAAACCCGCAACTAATGAAGGACAATGCATCCATTACATATACAGAGTTATATACGCAAGATCACTTAATAAGCATTTAGACATTTGCAAATAAAATTTTAAACCAGCATAAACACATTACAAGCACATAAACATCTTATCGAGACAGCAACCTTCCATTGTATTAATCTCTTGGCCAAACACATGATTACATGGAATTCTCAACGATAGCTTACAAATCTGATACAGATGGATTTCGGAACAGAAAGGTAGAATGGAGAAGATGAGGAACCATAGGAAGGACATGCATGATTCTTCCACAATCGCTCTCATGCTCGTCTCAAAACCCTCGCAACCCTTTCTTCAAAGATCCTCTTGTTTTCTTTTCAGCCGGGGGATCGTTATTTATTCACCGCTCAGCGACTACTTAGGCCTCCTTCCTGGTTTACTCGGCCTTTTAAGAGTTCTTCCGTTATTTGGTGTTATACGTTCTCGTCTTTGTCGGTGTTTTCTGTCCGTACTTGTCCCTATTCTATTCTATTATCAATTTCTCGTCAGCCACCTTGACAGCAAAAACGCAACTCCCTGTAGTTGCGGCTCGCGGGCGAAGCAAGGGTGTATTCATACCGCAACCTGCATGGGGTCAAAATTCAAATGTTCAGGCCAAGATTTCAAAACTAAATAAACAAGGGCCCAACACCACCTTTCATTAGGATAGTGTGTTGGTCACAGCAGT
>JAXQQM020072442.1:0-87864 GCA_034641835.2 Pinus albicaulis
CTACGGAAGGCGGCAGCTAAAGATCGAGAGAAGGTTGTAGGAGCACCTACATCTTACGGCACGAACGAGACGATCCACGATCGAAGTACATTGGATACATATCCCATAAGTCAATGTATCGTGAAAATGATATCCTCTTTTGAGAAATGTGGAGGATCCGCATGGGTAGATGCCATGGTGGAAGAGTATGATGCGATTGTCGAAGCTTCGGTGCATGGGAGATTGTCCCAAGGCGGAAGGGAAATCGGTGGTGGGTTCGAGATGGATCTACAAAGTGAAGCAAGCGAGTGACGGGAGTGTGACAGGCACGATTTTTTCTATGCAGCTCCACCAGTTGAGGATGAAGGGTGAGGAGACCTTGCTGTCGCAAGGTATTCTTCCATACGGACGATTCTTGCTCTCTCGGCGCAGATGGGGTGGCACATTCATCAGATGGATGTGAAGACTGCGTTCCTCAACGGATTCATTGAGGAGGACGTGTACATAGAGCAGCCCGAAGGTTTCGAGATCTTCAGCAGCGAGTCGCATGTGTGCAGGCTCAAGAGAGCGTTGTATGGGTTGAAACAAGCACCTCGTGCTTGGTACACATGGATAGACAGTTATTTCACAGGACTTGGATTCTCCAAGAGTGAGGCAGATCCGAACCTATACCAGATTGTGGTGGAGGGTAAGTTGCTGATCATTGTACTTTATGTAGATGATTTGATTTTGACAGGTGATGAGCTGTTGATACTCTCATGCAAGGAGGATCTTGCAAAAGAGTTTTAGATGAAGGACTTGGGCCTCCTTCATTATTTCCTGGGATTGGAAATTTGGCAGCGCAGTGGTGGATTGTTTGTTTCTCAGGGTAAGTATGCCCGGGAGATACTAGAGAAGTTCAACATGCATGGCTGCAAGCCTGTTGATACTCCTCTTCCTGGTGGTTGGAGGAAGGAGGATGCTACTTCAGCGGAGGTAGTGGATGCCACTGTTTATCGACGGTTGGTGGGGTCGCTTATGTATCTGGTCAATACACGACTCGACATATGCTATGCTGTGAACCAACTTTCACAAGATATGGTTAAGCCAACCAAGCTCTTCTGGAAGGCAGGCAAGCATGTATTGAGATATCTCAAAGGCACATATCTCAGAGGCACATCAGGATATGGATTGTGGTACAGACAGTCGGATGAGGTGAAGCTATGTGGCTTCACGGATGCAGATTGGGCAGGGAGCCCAACGGACAGAAGAGCACATGGAGGGATTTTCGGTATCGGGTCGACAACAGTTTCTTGGTACAGCAGGAAGCAGAGATCCGTGGCACTCAGTTCAGCAGAGGCCGAGTATATGGCAGCAAGTTTGGCTGCATGCGAGGCTATATGGATGAGGAAGATCCTGGTCGGGTTGTTCGGTTCACACTTGGATCCTACTGTGATTTCTTGTGATAATTAGAGTTGAATTAAACTCTTGGTTAATCCAGTATTTCATGATAGATCTAAACACATTGACATCCAGTATCATCATATCAGAGATTGTGTGTAGCGGAAGATCATGTTACCTTCATACATTCCCACGGAGGATCAGGATGCTGATATCTTGACGAAGGCGCTCACCGGGGAGCAAATTCGAAAATACCACGGGCGGGGATAGGGGTGGCGGATAATCCTTATCTTGTTGAGAGGGAGTGTTGAGATTGCAACAAGATGATGAGCTTAGTGGAAAGAAGTCGCCTTCACTAAGTGGGCCCGCAGGCTATTTTTGGCGCAAGTCTATTTTTAGACTATGTCTATTTTTAGACTATGTCTATTTTTAGACATGTCGATCATATTCTATGAGTTGCAGGATGCTATTTGTGGATGGTTGGTCAAGTTGGAAATATAGATGGACTTCTATTTTTAGACATATTAGGCGGAATCTATTTTTAGATTGTCAGTCTAAAAATAGATATGTCGAATATTATTAGCTCTTAATAATATTTGGACTCTAAACATTATCTTATTCTCTTGGAGCACTTCAGTTAAGTGCAAAGATGTGGCACGGAGTGACGGAAAAATTACGCTATTCTGAGTCATGAGGGTAGTGGAGCTATTGTGGCGAGCAGTTAGAACTCATGTGAGAGAGTTTGGTGGAGTTTGATTGAAGAAGTTAGTGGAGTTGTATTCAATTTAACTGAGTTAAACATAGTTGAGCTAGTTGTATCTAGTCTAACTGATTGATACACTAGTGAGAGTGGTGTGAATTAATTATTAATTAATTCACTAATTAATAACTCATTAATCAACTAAAGAATACTTCAGTTAACTTCAGTGCATGGATAGTTTCAGTGGAGACCAGTGGAGAGATAGGTGAAAGAGCAGTGTGACTATCAGTTGTGACTATACCGGTGCATGAGTTTTCACCACACATTGATGGAGAGGCCAATGAATATTGCGCAGTGCATACCAGGTGGATTCGAACTCAATCAGAGCCAATATTCATCAGGGATTGCGCAGTAGAGGCAAGCTAACAGGTGGTAGAGATTGGAGCATGTGTTTTGCTAGATCTGAGCTTGTTTAGTGTGTAGCGATTGGAGATTGTACTGAGAGCTTGTGAGGAGCTTTGTGCAATGATTGTTACATGATCTCTATAACATATAATATACAGATAGTTGGGGGTTTTCTTCTTTAAGCTTTCCCATGAAATATTGTGTTCATATGTGTGATTGTTTATGGTTTTAATGTGCGCATGCGATTGTTTTTATTTCTGCAATTAATGATCAATGGCAGAAGAGATTCTGCATTGTGCATGAAGTTAAAATAGTGTGTGATCAGGAGAATCTCGGTGAATAATATATCAGTTATTCAAATTTCTACATTCCTATGGATACATTTAACAGTGTTAAATGTAATGCTTACCTATAAAATATTTAAGTTGATGTCATACAAATTTACAATATGTAATAAAAAAATACCCTTTGGATGCAGGTCTCTGAACTCGTTATACCCTTCTTCACATGTGCAAGGAAAAATTTATAAATGACATGCTTGACAGAGACTTTAGACCAATTTCCACAGCCATCATTGATGCAAGAATCAAGCGTTCCTTGCTTCACTGTGTCTATATGATTAGGTTTCTTCTCACTTTTCAGGTCATCTTGAAAATCATCCTATTGCATTACCTCTTCACTTTCTAATACAGAGGCAGAAAATTGAATAAAAGAAAGCAAACAATTGGAGGCACTATGCCTGAGTGACAGGTCTTCTTATGACATGTCATACACACAATGTGAGAGAATAAGCAAGGTATATGGCTCGCCTATCTGGGAGAATAATTGAGGAGATATTTGCTCATAAGCAGCAAGCCTCTTATCATAATCAGATTCTCCAACTGTTGATAATGATATTGCATTTAAATCACCTACCAGTTTTGCCTGCAAGGAAGCAGCAAGAATTTAGGTCAACAATTAATAACATACTTTGCCAACTTGACCAATGAATAACAAAACAGAGTCGCCGTAAAGTTTAAACTAACATCATGGGACATCAAACAATATCAAACTTTGGTTCAACAAAACCATACAAGAATGGCTATCTTACAGGCAAAGCCAAGGAAGGATCAACTTTTGAAAGCCCTTTCAGGATATCACAAATAGCCACTCAAATATCCGATGTAGATGAAGTTAGCAATGAACTGAACATAGTTAGCATTTTAAGAACACTTCTGTCACCCAGAGCTGGAGAAACCTCTTTCAGAACACACAGAATCTCCATGAAATGCTCTGCAAATCACATTAACTACAATATGTTAATAACGCTAATTATAAGTACATTAATAAACATCAAAACTGAAATATAGCTAAAATCTCTATAAAACTTTTGCCCATGCTATTTACCTGTCATTCTTAATGTATTTTTTGATATCAAGGAATGGTAACAAACAATTCCAATAAAATGATTCTACTACTTCTAGACATGCCTATATGTATATTTCCCAAAGGAATTTAAAAAATTTTTGCCTACGCCTGATTCAAAGATAATGTTTATTAATGAAAAACTAGAAGGTCAATTGACAATCTATATGCAATCTGACAGCAGACTGTTTCCTAGTACATGCTATTTATGTGTCAAATAAAACTTCAGTGATAACAAAATGAGAGATCAGAGGGAATGGTTTTCTAATATTCTGGAAGCAAATTAAAGCCAGATCAGAATTTAAAGCAAGATGTCACAAAATGAAGAAGAAAGCATGGGAAGAAGGGAAGGAAGGAAGACAAAGCAACAGAGAGGAAAAGCAGTAGACAAAAAACCCTAAAGAAAAGTTGTAGATGATAGGCTTTATCAGATAGATGTTAGAACTAGCAATAGGTAGGCATCTATGGGCACTGTAATCAGCAACAAGCAAGTGAAGAACTTCACAGAATAGGAAGTCTTTCCTCATGTCACTTAACTCTTTTGGGATACAAGAAACAACTTTGACAAGTTTCTTCATCTCAAGACAACTCTAACCACTTATAAGGAGATACCAGAATGCTTCAAAATCTAGATACAGGAAGTGAGTCCTAGGATGCATGTTGTATGCCAAGCCTTTGACATATTCAAAAGATTGTACAATAAGAAGTGAATCTATTTTGTATACTAGCATATTCACCCAGTATAGCTCCGAATTTAGGTTAATAATTACGTGACTTATGTCACATGTCATAAACAGAGTTTGTTAGATTAGGTTAGAGCTTAATTAATAAAGTGGTTCTATGTGATTTAGTATGTGAAATTGCCTCCCTTATATGTACTGACATCCTAACAATACTGTAGATGGACCATGCATACCATCCTCTCTTTTAATATATTGTCGTTTGCATCATTTGTCCAAATTCATGTCTGTAGAACTCATGCTTTAGTAGAGCCATGGTCAAGAGAAGAAGCCAAGTGTAATATCCCCATTTTTGGCATCATCCATAACAGGGCTAGGAGGGACTTCCAGAGTTAGGAGCAGACAGGTCACAGGTACAGATTGGTGCTATCAATGGGCTCAGGAGCTTTTCAGAGGAGTTTTGAGGAGTTTTCATGGTGTCTGGAGGCATTCGCTTGATATACTCCATCATCCGAGCAGTTTGGCTTTCGTTCCGATGCATTCCGATAACTTTCGGAATTTTGAGTCATTTATGGGCTTAACTCAGCTAATTATGCTCAAGGTGGCATTTCGGGAGGAATATGCGATGGAACACCTTAGTGTAATAGCTCATCGGAACCGGGACGAGGACACCTACACGATGGGACAGTTAGACAGAGATTTCAGTGACCAGAGGAGGCGTGGTAGCCGATATACCCTTTTCTGCATTAAAAAGGAATATTTTATAATATTTTAATAAAAAGGGAAAAATGCTCCATAAATAAAATAATAATAAAATAATGCTCTAGAAGGCTCCAAGGGATCTATAAAAGGAAGGGAGGAGGCCATTGGGGGACATCTTTGGAGTAGATCATTTGCTTATGTATGAGAGGTTTGAGGACGTGGTTCTCTACTTCTACCGTAGCCCCAGGACGGAAACCCTCGGGTGGTTTGTGAGTGTTGGACGAAAACCCAACTCTCTTGAGGAGACTTCACTTAGGAGTTTCACAGAGCTTCAGAGTTTGGTGTGAGGATCATTCAGATCTTCAACTTGGGCTTCATCAGTTTCAGTGGGTTCAGTTTCAGCTGTTGCCGGAGAGAGAGTGCAGCAGTGCAGTTTGTGGCCAGCACAGTTCAACAGCTTATCTTGGTGGCCAGTTTTCTATCTCAGCATTATCTGGGTCAGATCTATATGTAAACCCTTTCTATTATCTATAATAAAAGCTGAGATTTTCCTTCTGTTCTATATGGTAATGGATTGCAGTGTTTCCTGTCTTTTATTTTACATGGCAATCTTCTGTAAGTAGATGTTGAATTTGCGGCATTTTGTGGAGTTTATTTATTTATCTGCATTTTAGTAAAAATATCCCATCCGGGATATTACAGTGGTATCGGAGCATTGGACTTGGCTCAGCCTGCGGGGTTTTCACTTTCCAGTTGCAGCTATCCTTTCCGAGGGTTTGACTGCAAAAGAAGATCGAGAGCTTATTTACAATTTCAAGTGGCCTGAATTGCAATCATTTTCAGTGGCCGAATTAATTTGAGTAGCAACAGTGACTCCAAGGTCGAAATCTATTGGGTTTCAGTAAAATCTCAGAAAGACTGAATTATTTGTTTGATATCAGTTGTATAGAGAGGCCACATCAAAATCGGGAAGTACCAAGACAAGTCAAGGGGCCGCATATCAGTTGGGCAAACGAATTATTTTAAAAGGAGAAATCTGTGGGAAAAAAGAAAAATAAATAAGTAAATTTTAATAAGAGATTGTCCAAGCTGTAGAAGTCGGTTTGAATAATTTTGAAGCCGGACGTCTCTGAATTCGAAGAAAAAAAATAAAAATAAAAAAATTTAGGGGCTCAAAATAATTTAAAAGGAGCTGCAAGAAAATTGAGCCGTAGAAGCTGCGTGGAGTCAAAGCCATCGAAAAGGGAGGTCGAGATCGCTTTGAAAGGGACAAATTACGTGCTTCATGACTGCGTGAAGATTCAAAGCACGACGCTGTCGGGGCCGAGTTAGCAATACAATCGGGATGATCTGAGGCCGTGGGATTTGGTCATCCGCTGACTACGAGCCATCGCTAGGGCGAAGTTCACTGCAGGTCGGGCAGAGAAGTTGTGTGGTCGGGTGAGCCGCCAGGAGGGCCGAGTTTACTGTGGGTGACGGAATACGGGTCGGTGCTTGACTGTGGCGCCGAGGGAGTCAGAAAGCAGAATACGTCGATGCCGTTGGAGGTAGCCGCCTTACCAAGACGGATCACTGTGCATTAATACATATATATATATGGAAAGTGCCGACCGAACGAAGCCAAGCCACGAAGCCAAGTGAACATTGCAAGAGCAGGGTGCGTGGATTGCGAGCAGATTAGGGCAGCACTGTATAGCCGCGGTCGACGACGGAAGCCCTGCAAATCAGCATATAAATGGACGGAGCGATGCAAGTCATCATGCGAGCATCGACGCAGAAGTAATTCTTTTTTTTGCCACACGTAGAGCCTCAACCAGAGAACATGCATGGTCGTTGTCGGGAGTCACAGACAGACTGTGGGGACTGATATGAACTGCCGAAGACACATTCTAGAGTTGGATTAATTCCAGAGCCTTGCCGGCAGCATGATGGCAATACAAACAGCCGTTGAGCCTTGTGCCAAAGATTTGGTGCCATATATAAACCAGTTTTCCTCATTCGAATCCCTGTGCCTTGAAATTGATAAATTAGCTGCTATTGCCTATTATTTCATCACTGTGGGAATTGTATTCCATACGAACCAGATTCGGTAGTTATAAGATGTTTCCTGTTGGGAGCAGTTAGTGATCTGAGGGTAGGTTGCTGCAGATTCATGATCATATTGACAAACAAATTATTACTGTTATTACAGGCTTTGGAAGGTTAAGGAACAACTTTTTGCAACCAGTCAGCTTCAGATTACACGGACATTGGTTACAGAACTGCATCAGACAGCACGTTTATTTCCTGTTCACTTCGATATTATGGCTTGGGGCTCGTGAATGGACTCTAAACAGTAAATTTACAGTCTGCAGAAACAGTGATTTTAGATACACCAGTTGAAGAAAATATCAGTCTCTGTGTTGCATGCTGAAGATTGTCTGAGGGCTGAGAATCGTATTGAAGATTCAACACTGTGCACTAACCCAGGAATAAATAATATCAGTCAGCTACAACAAGTTTGCTACCTAACAGCTTGAGAAATACTCATGTTCAAATGTCTGCCTACTGCAACATTGTGGAAGATATATAAACCAGGTTCCATTTTACATATTTTTCTGAGTATACATTCCTTGATATAATTGAGAAAGGTGATCTCTGAGATTAAGTTTTGTCCAATAAAGTCGTAATTGCTTTTCTCGAGCTTTTAGACATCGTAGCGGGTGGAAACCGCTTTTATAAAATTTCCCCACCATATACTCTGTACTCGAAAGAACATGATGTCACCTCCGCGAAAGCAGCATGACAAGAAAAATTACACCTCACATCGCTATAAAGGAACTTTCCAATAACATGCCTTTTCATCCCACCGAGAAATCACAGTCTTCGTAGGTGTCAATAGCCGAGTTGAGACTAATCCTCGCACTGCACATGCAACATTGTGCAAGAAATCGTTTAGCCATAGAAATACCCACGCGGAAATTGTGTGAGACGTACTCTCGTAAAAAGTGCAAAGTGTCTTTCCATTAGTTGAACCAAGGAGGAACTTCTAAACCGTATGGATGAAAATAAAAGGTAAAAACCGCAGAACAAACTCGTAATCAAACAGACCTTTCCTCCAAGAAGGTACAGGCAAATTGCTCCAACAAGAGCATCCGAGGAATAAACAAAGGGAAGAAGAAGTGGGAAACCTGGTCGTAGGTACAAGGGATGGACCTAAAGAATGAAAGATCGTAACTGATCGTTTCCATGTTAAAGGAACTCGAAACTCGTTTCCTTTCAAAGCGTGCCGCACCTGGATTGGGTGCTTTGAATTCGCTCTGACGCCGCCTAAGGGCTCGCATTAATACAATCCGTATTCTTGGAACATCCTAGTGAGAGAGTCCACCGAGAAGTTGCCTCGTGCTGCAGCTGATATTCGGAGGATAACAAAGACCTCACCTTTCCCTACAATGATGATATTATGAGAAGAATTTTTCGCATTGATAGTAGAGGAACCCTCGGATTTGGACAACCCGACAGTTTGCCTCTACATTTAGGAGGAAGTTTTAAGCTGTTCTTGAAGCCATGGCCATGGGCCGAACTTATGAGATCATACAGTTCAATCTTGAGTGTGATGAGCCTGATTTTGCAGCAGAGATGTTCCGAAGGCTTTTTTTAGCATTAGGAAACATCATCCCGATATTGTCATAGCGACACATGCGTGTACCATCTTGTACGTCATGTAAGACACGATGAGCATCTATTTGCCGGGCAAAGGTGCGAGTACCAAGTTGCCGACATATTTTGGAGGAGGAAGCGTTGGTCTCGGCCGGCTCGTCATATGAGCTGTAGCTCAAGGGCTAGTTGAGCGCAATATCGAGTTTCTCGGGAGACAAACCCTGACCAGGAGGAGCGGTTTGCCCAGCTTCCGTCCGTCGTGCAAACAGAACAGCCGTAGCCGAGAGAAGGGACTTTGCTTCACTTTGCAAAGAACCTGGGGCCTCCATCACTCATGTGAGAGATGCGTACGAGGTGGCAAGCAGGTAGAGCAGCAGACATTCCCTCCGTGTTGCTGCGTGAGGGCTCTTTCTTGAGAAGTCCATGGGACGCGCTGAGGATGCTTCCGGGGAACGAGAGCGCGCCCATGCAGATGATGATGACAAGAGACTCCGCAGCCGTGTTCTAGTGCGAGTGAGAGCGCTCGGTGGACCGTATAGGTGGCACTGGTGATGAGTCACTCGTGATGATCTTGCTACCTGCAGCAAAGACAACGACGCAGCCCGAGTCAAAGCAGAGGAGGACACGGCAGGACACCAGCATGACATTTCCTCGTGAGATCCGCATGGGCACCCACACCGAGCCTCCACATGCTAGCACATGCGCCCAACATCGTCGGCCCTTGAGGAGAGTGCACAAATGCACAAACACCAGCTTGCAGCATCCATAGACTCTAGAGACATTGGAGGTCGATGGGACGGTTTTTATGTGAGTTAGTGGCACCAAAGCAGGGCACAGCGAGGCATTGGATGATGGTCGCGGTGCGCAGCATCACCCGCGTCTTGGACGCGACCTTTCGTGTTTTGAGAGAGAAGCGCCACCGCTCGCGACGGGAGGCCAATTTATCGCAGGACCGTGTGATCGGAGGGCAAGGAGAGTGACGCAGCGCGTCGTGGCGGCCAAGTTGGTCCGCATTGTGGAACGACGAGACTTCCCCGATGGCACAATCGCAGGGCAAGTTGAGCATCCCATCCTTGGGTCGACACGCTGATGAGGCGTACGACAGATGTATTCCCGCAACTGCTGCAGAGATGCGAAGATCTTTCATGAGTAGCACTCTCCAGTGAGTACATCGATGCTTTTCGGCAAGCACATTCTTTGCCCACTTTGGCCCATTATAGGGAGAGGGGCTTCTCTCGCCACGTGCACATCTCGACAAGTACGGGGCAGACGCGAGGTGAGTCGACGCAAGTCGGGCACGCGACACTCTAGGCATATTCCGATACGTGCAAGCAGCCACATCGGATTCTTCTTCCGTGATGGACCGCGGAGATCGCATGAGCTGGCACCCTCTTTGTGGCACAAAGATTCTTCGATCAGGGAGCACAAGCAGCAGTGCCCTTGGACACAGTTGTCACACAGATTCCAGCAAGCGGAGGGCACCGATCGTCGTTACCTCGTGACTCCTTCCGATTTCGGTGGAGAGCGGACGTGCCGCGGATTGGAGCCGTGAGTTGGATTGGAGTAGTACGAGGTGATGAGCGAGGTATGCGGGGCCAGGACATGCTCACATAGCCAGCTTATAGGCAAGCACAACGAGTCAGGAGCATCGATGCTTGTCGCCGACTTCATTTTCCATGGGGCATCGCCATAGTCGAGGCGGTGTTGTGCGAGCAGCCGTGGGACTCGGGCGACGATCGCCGTGGTGGCGGCGGGACCCGCGAGGGATTGTTTGTTGGACCGGACATCGCAGAGAACCAGTTTGGGATCGGCTGTCGATTGTCTCGTTCGAGAGGTCGACGCGGTGTGCGCCGGTGCTGGCTACCCGCAGGTTGTGTATGATCCGCATCGGGTCCGAGATGCGCAGTGTCGATGGAGTGAATCCACTCTATTTCGATTGCTTGAGGGCAAGCGCTACCTTGGAGCGTGGAGGTCCGTAATCATCCCCATTTTTGCATGATCATCCACAATCAGGGCTGGGGAGGGACTTCCCGCAGTTATGGCGCGCAAAGCATGCCGCGGTGCGCGCCATCGTTGCCACGCGTCTGTGAGCTTTTCGCAGGAGTTTCGCGAGTTTTTGCGTGGTGTCCGGAGGCATTCGCTTGATATACCTACCCATCCGTCCGGGGCCAAATGCTTTGGTTTCGACGTTCGCGCATGCGACTAACCGGGACTTTTCGAGTCATTTACGCTTTAACCTCCGTCTAATTATGCTCAAGGTAAGGGCATTTCGGGAGGAAACATGCGATGGAACACCCAGTGTAACAGCGTCTAGGCTCAGGAATCGGCACGCAGGAGACCCACACGACGGGACAGCCATTAGGACGAGATTTCGAAGTGACCGCAGGATGGCGCTGGCAGCCGACATACCCTCTCGCATTAAAAAAGAATATTTTTACAATATTTAACAGGGAAAAATGCTCCGTCACAAACAAAATAACACCAAAACAAATGCTCTCAGAAGGCTCTGTGGCAGATCTATAAAAGGAAGGGGAGGAGGCCACTCGGAGTACATCTTTGGAACAGACTCGTTTGCTTGTATATGCGAGGTTTCGAGCACGTGTGTTCTCTCACGTCTTCCGCCGTAGCGTGATCTTAAACCCCTCGTAGTCATGGGGAAAGTGTCGCACTCTAAACCCAATCCTCTCGGAGGAGACTTCACTTAGGAGCTTTCGTCGTAGCTTCAGCAGTTTGGCAAGGAGGATCATCTCAGTATCTTTCAACTTGCGCTACTCGCCTGGGCCGGTGTCTCGCTCAAAATCGTTTGCCTTTGAGGGAGAGTGCAGGCATAGCAGCGCTTTCGTGGCCGCGGCGTTTCGCCAGCCTTATCTCGTGGCTCGTTTTCTCTATCTCGGCCTTCTTCTTGCCAGATCTCAGGCGTTAAACCCTCAGCCTATTATCTATAATAAAAGCCGAGATTTTTCTTCTCGTTCTATATGGTATCGGGATTGCAAGCGATTTCGTCTTTTATTTTACATGGCAGAATCTTTCTCGTTGAATAAATGTTTATTTTTCTCGTTAAAGTGTGGTATTCAAGATTTTTCCGCATTTTAGTTAAAATATCCCATCCGGATATTACACCAAGTGGAAGTAAAACGGTGGAAGGGCCTAGTGGACTCCCACAATGAAGAGAGATTGTACTTTAATGCACCGCACAAAACAAGTCACGGCTATGGGACAAAGTAAGGTTCATTTACTCACGAAATGAGAAACCAAGATGTGGCTGCAATAGGATTCACAAATGGACAGCCTATACCCTCGACCATCATGAGGGCATCGTGGCCGTGGTCGTCCCAAAGCACTCAACGAAATTGATCTATTCGAATCAATGGGTCTCAAATCGAAACTCATGGCCCACCCATTCGTTTGATATGGAACACGAGGGCACATTTCATAGGAAATGAGAGAGATGAATGTTCTGGAATAGACATTGGTTTAAGAAAATTGTAAAGTTACAAATCTTAACGCTTTAGAGCTCAATTTGCACAATTCCAGAAATCAGAATCAAGTAGGCGAGCCAAAACACGCTCCCACTTGCTGAACCATGATGCCCTCATGCGTTTCCTAGAGGACTCTAGCACATTCCACAGACACCTCCTCCTAGATGCTCCCTACGGCAATGTGCCGAAATTCTCAAAGGACTTTGCGCTGGTAGAAAACAGAGAATTTTCATATCCCGTTAAGAATTCACAGATTCTTAATAGATATCAAGATTTTGAGATCAATGGGATTGAAAGAATTACATTAGAATCTACCACGTATGAGGGTATGTGATTGACATTTAACTGCAAGAGCACCAACCCCTATATGTACCTCAAAGGATGGTGGTAGCCGATTGTTGAAACCTCCTTGTCATGGCTCTCGCAAACATGCACTCCTTCACTCTCAAATCAAAATCTCTCATCAAGCAGCAGCAAGCTTTTCCTCACCATATTTTAAGGCTGATTAAGAAATTTGATCAAAATTTAGGAAATCTTGATTGATGTCCTTGTAGACAAAGAAACAACACATCCCTCCCTGCATAAGTGAAAGTGCACCATAAGCCACGATATACCAAAAAACTCATGACTTTCGCAAGGACCAAGGCATCCAACATCGGCATCTATCCCTCTAGCTTTGGTCATGACGTTTGCAACAGACAACCCTACGGTCTTTGAACCCAGTGACTCTCCCCAAGAGAAATCACAAGTTTCCAAACCATTGAGCCTGCACTCAAAGTTGGGCTTCTAATTGATGTCCCTTGCTACCGCTCACTCTAGCAGTCCTAGGAGGGGTTTCAAAGAGGCAACTACTAGACCAAGTGGCAACATACGACAAAGCACCCACCGACACCCTCACCAAAAGTCAAGCCTCACTGGACTTCTGCACCAATGGGTGGAGTCCCGGTATGTGGGAAATCACCATGAATGGTGTATCGCTGATGGAAATTTAGCGATTCTCAAGAGCCCATTCATACAGAGACTTAGATGATAAAGTTTACTTGCTTTCGAAGATCGCAAGGTTTAGGCTCTCCAAGAAAGTGGCTTGGCCTGAAACCTAGGATTTCAGTGGATATTCCTCAATAAGGAATGTCCTATACCTAAGGTCCTTAAGGAAAAAGGGTTTCTAAGATGGTCTTTGTGAGATAAAGAGTGATAATAGGTGTGAGACCGCAATGAAGCTTCAAGGGTGACCCAAGCAAGGTCAAGGGTTTAGGGTGAAACTTCAAACAAAAGATCTCTTTGCCCAAAGCTAAGGGAGAAGAAAAGGGTTAAAGGAATTGGATCTCGACTTCACCTCTTTAGTGCAATGACCTCTTTAGAAATCCACTAACCAAGGCAAGCATAGGACAAGAACGTGAGTTGGAGCCAAGGTTTGGAATAATTCCAAATCTAGCCAGGAAAAACTCTCTAGCGTGCTTTGCAGCCCAACTCCACTCGGAAATGGATGGCTACAATGGATTTCGCCTGACGCCCTAGGGCAGACCTCTAGGGTTAAGACTTAGAAAGGAGAAAAAGAGGTGAAAAAGACATCCGTGGCAAGGTGATCACCGCGGATAAGATCAAAGGCTCGGCATTGGGAGAATGGAGTCAACGTGCTTTCAACTTTTTGGAGTTTTTTTCTCACCCAATCAAAGAGTCTCATAGAAACTTCGCATGGTCGTAGAGGCGCCTAGTAGATTACCAAAGGAATTTATACTTCTTGTTGCAGCAATTTGATGACTTCTCAAGGCAATTATGGATATAATCCACCTTTCAGGAACATTCATTCACTATACTCTCAATCATATAACATATGCACACTCACAAGACCAAAAATTGACTAATTTGCATTAAATTAAGGGAGAATTTCAAATTTCATGAGCAAAAATTCCATACATTATACATGATTACAAGGAGAGAAAAATGTGCACCATGAAAAAAGCAATTACAAGTATAGCGAGTATATCCAATCATCAAAGAGAAGAGCTAAAATCAAAGCTCCAAGATCAAGAGAGAGATATTCAAACATCAAAAATGCATCAATGATCGTCCACCTACGTCCATCAATAGCTATATCGAAATTCTCAAGAAGAGAGAGATACAAATCCAAGTGATGATGATTAAGAGAGAATGTATCTATTCTATTTACACAATCCTCTAAGGGATTAGAAATGGCCTATTTTAGCCCAATAATGCCCCTAAAGAAAAATAATGTGCAAAGATAGCAATACCTTTTGGCAGACAAGCCCACCAAATAGCCCCATAACATGAAAAATAAGCCTTCCCAAGAGGGTCGAAAATGGTAAGGTACAATAATTAGAAGGGCCATCGAAAGGCCTAGTGGTGACCAATATGTGCCAAAACGAGTGGAAAGGATCCAAATATAGTGATAGAGTCGCTGCCTTCGATTCTCCAAGCAATGCTTTGTAGCTGCTCCGCAAGCGCTATGCACAAGAACATCCTCATGGGTCTCCAAGTAAGCAGATCACCTCGAAGCTCATATCCTATCCGTAAGGGTTATGACAATGATGCAAGCTCCTCCTCAGTAGTCCCATGCGTGAGACACAACCTCTATCCGGGCGGATCAACTACCAAGTGTGTGGTGCAAGTGTGTAGCCAACCGGGCAAGGTCGTCTCCAAGTGCATCATCATCATCAAATAGCGGAACATGAGCGAGCAATGGATGGTACTAAAGAACCCCATGGTGTGGCTATTTTCTCTCTGCCATAGTGGAGGCCCATGGCTCTCAACGCCGCACCCCACAAATTCCAAAATGACCGCTGGAGAGCTTGGACCCCTTGTAGGAGACCAAACAAGATGGAGTACGACACCTCGCAATCCCGTATAAGATCCAATGTGACTCCTCACCTTTCCAAAGACAACAAATTATCGGTGCAATCGAGTAAACAATAGAAAGTCTACAAACCAAGGGAACAAAGTGGACACTTCATATTGGAATGCCCTTCCAAAAATGGGCTTTAGAGTGTACAGGTGTTCCAAGTTCAAGAAGGGAGGTTAACCAAGGACCCCACTCGTGAGGTTTCTAAGTACATCGGAAAGGGAACAGACAAAAGTAACACAAGCATACGACAACATAGAAAATGCCGTAAATCGAACATAAAGCAACACTCAAAAAATGCCGAGAATGCTAAGCCATTATATTAATCTCGAGAACAGTAACGAAAGTCACAATAGATGATCGGAACGATAGGACACCTATTATTGCTCGACAGGCAAGTGGAAGAACCTTTCTCGTAAGACCAGAACATGGTCGCTATAAGAAACTCGCATCCTAGTCGTTGGAAAATCGGCTCAGCAAAACTACCGTCGTCGGAATGGACCGGAAACTAGGAGTCGATCCTTTGCCGGAATGAGCTGGAAAATCTCGCAAACCACCTATAATCACCACCCCGTACAACCCGCAAAACGTATCAAAAATGGTCACTCGAAAATCACTCAAAAGAAACCCTCCTCAAGTGCGAATTACGTCGCTTCTCGCAAGGCTCGCCGTGCATGCCAAATGACAATAGTTGAACGTGCCACACCTCTTAGAAACTTCTCACCGAAAGACTGATCCTTCTCTCCGGATATCACTACAACGGGCAGTAAAAACACACACCGGAACACCTCCAAGTGGAACTCGCGTCCTTCTCCTGTGATCGTCAGCCACAAGAGAAGCTCGGGCCTCAAGCAAAACAAGTCCACAACAAAACCTCCCGCAAAATACCGAAGAGATGACAATGTACCCGAGCAGGCACTCGAAGTTCCCTCGACAGGCAGGTGAGATCCTCCACCGGGAGACACTAATGCACCGACCAAAGTGTTGTCAGCAGACAGAAGTAAACAATGAAAGCAGAAGCCTCAAGAAGACAAAAAGTCTCGCTCGAATACTCATCCACAACAAGAATCACCAAAATGAGGAGGCTCTTCCTCTCTCTTATAGCGTTGGCCTCTCTCAAACTTCTCTAAGACCCACCTCCCTCCAACGTAGCCTCCCTTTTGCCACGTGCTCAATCCAACCAGCACAATCCCTCCATGTGTCTACGTGGGTCTCTACGTGGTCTCTCGCCCCTCGTTCACGTAAGTTACAATGTTGTGTCTACCAGGGAGTGCACTCTATTTTCAGACGTGAGTTACGACTCTACTCACCTTTATTTCTATAATTTGAATACGTATATAAAACAAAAATTGATCAACTACATTTCCAACTAGTCGCCGCCACTCGGGAAGGCTGGCAGTCCCTCCCTCGCTGCAATTGCTTGTCCTCAAGCAATGCCCGAACAAGCTCTCCTCTCTAGCCGATGCTCCCCACCGACATTGGCACGATGCTCCGTCCCGTGCGCGCGCGCTCGTGAAACCCTCCCCCGTCCTCCCTCTCGCATCACCCTGATATGAAGGGATCTCTCAATGCCGTGATCCCAAACCCATCTCTGCGCCGTACTAGCCACCCGACAATCCTCCCGCATCTCCATCGCCACCATGGCCAATAATCGCCCAAGTCCCACGGCTCGACCCGCGCGTCGACCGCTCGTTGCCGCGACCGATGCTCTCGCAGGCGAAGACCATGACTCGCTCGCGTTGTATCCGTGACCGTGCAAGTTGTCCCATCAATCTGTGGCTCAACTCATCACCTCTTCTCCAATCCAAGTCCTAACTCAATCCCACGCCGCATCCCCGGCGCCGCCGAAATCCCGCATGTGGAGTGCCGACATCTGCACTCCGTGCTCGCGCCGGGACCGTAACATCTCGGCTATGTCCGCGGGCCCCCGCTTCCTCGCCGTGCTCTTACGGAAGAATACCGCACCATCAAGAGGGCAGCCAAACCCGATGATCTCTCGCTAACCATCCCGGAAGAAGAATCCACGTAAAGCTACAAACGAACCCATCACGAACGCGCCAGAGTGTTGCCCGCCACCGTAATCAACACCCAAGCCTCGCTCGTCTCGCCAACGTAACCGCCTCACAAAAGCGAAGCCCCTCTTCATACGCCAAAAGTGGGCAAGACAGGTCGCAAAGCTCCATCGACAGTACTCTCGGAGAGTGCTACCCACCAAAATACCGGCGGCCTCGCCGACCGGCGAGCACACTTCCATCCGCGCTCATCCCCGTGTCGACCCACGCATGGATGCGACCGTCGCGCGGGCGGGCCGCGTCGCTCGTTCGCTGCCTCCATCTCTCAGGCAGGGATCGCTTCTCGCTCCCGCGAGTGGCGAACTCTCGAACCGATCCTCATGGACCCACATGAAAGAGAGTCCTCACCCTCAGCATGCTGCATGACATGCTGCCCTCCGTTTCTACCTCCCGCCACCTTCACTCCGCACGGAATATGCCATCCACCTCTCGATGAAGCAGTCGACACAAATGTCCCGGCGATGCCCGCACGCATGAGCCGGGATGCTACCGCGCGCTAAAACCCTCGTATCCTCTCGCTCATGCATGACGACCTCAACATGCTCCGAGGGAAAATGATGCATGTCTCCCATGACCAAGCTTTCAAGCATAGGCTCGAAATGTAATCAGACCGATGTGCCACCACCGCAAAGGATCATCTTCATCTAACCATGGCCGGCCAACTAGCGCACCGACCCAAAGGCCACCGCCGAGAAGTCTCTCCCATAGTGTGCCGAGTGCTATCCAAATATCTTTGGGTGAGCCTTGCGTACTCTCAGCAAGCTCATACCCATAAGGTGCTAAAGGACAACAACAACGCTACCGTACTCGTGAGTGATGTCGAAGTGAGTCGTGTGCATGAGTGCGCGCGCATGCCGCCAAGTATCCCTCTACAGCATTTCCATCGATCTCCGGGTGTACACTCAAAGGTACAGGCCGTTGTCCCCGACCGCGAGTCTCCCCGGGAGTAAGCAATGCTCCAAGACCCTCGTCGAGGCAAAGCACCGCATGCTCGCACACCACCCATCATCCATGTATACCTCAACACAGCCACCGCACACCGAGGCACACTTGTGATACCTGGCCGGACACCTCAAGCGTACCGTTGCACCACCCTCGCACCGCTCCGTGCCTTGGCCGCGTCCAGCATTTCCGTCACCTTCGTGCAAGCTACCGCGACGTAGGACACTCCTACTCCACAATGTCAGTCCCACACACTACGATACACCACTGCAAAGCGCACCTGATGTCCACCGGGCAATTACATCGCAAGCTCAATCGCTAGAGTGGCTCTCCACACATCCCCAGATGTGATGATCTAGAGCCGTGTGCTTCCACATTTTCAGACTACCACCAACTCCAAGCATCATCATCTCCACCGTCGCATTGCTATACCCGCCAACGAACGGATCATCACTCCCAATCCTTCCTCAAGGGGTCCGAGAAGCTGAGTCTTCGCATGTGCCGCAGTGTTACCACCACCGGCTCGGCCCGCCGCGTCCCTGTCCGTGCTCACTACGAAAGGTGAAGAATCCTCTGGCACACACAAGGCGCCATCCGGTGGCTCCGCCAATGCCACCTCCTCCAACAAGCTCCTCGCCAAGATATGTAGCACCACGTGATCCCATGTATGAGTGTCATACCAAGAAAACCTAGAGTCTCGGCCTACACTCTGTCGGGGCTATCGGAGCCGACCGAAACTCCCCAGCCGATGTGCGTGCGCTGCACCGCCGTGCCAACCGTACCCTCCAAGTCATAGTCAACCTGGACTGACCTCCGGGAAATGACAGGTGATCCCGCCTAGATCCCAATGCCAATCGGGGTTCGTATTCCCCACGCTGCGAAAACTCCCGCCGAACTATACTCGGATCCATCACTATCTCCATGGTCCACTCCACCGAGTGCACAACCTCAAAAATCTCTCGCCATCCAACCCTCGACACATGTGGATGCGTGCTCCGTGGCAACCTCGATCGTCTCGCGTCGCTATCCGAGTCACCGCGTATGAGATCTCGACTACAGATGGCTCCATCTCTCTCTCTCCAATGGGAAGAGGTGACTCACACGCTCGCTAGTCCGGTCCATGCATGCCACCGAAGGGGAACGACCCGATGCTCCAACGTGCCCTCCGTTGCACCATCATTAGGGAATCGCAAATAAGCCGCTCGTGTCGCGGCACAACTTCGGCCGCCGACCCGAAACGACAAAGCCACTCTCATGCCCTCCGTACCTCCTTATCCCGCAAACAAAATGGCCTCCAGCACCGATGTGGCCTTCCTCTCAAAACTTGGAAGGACCATCCGGGCCGATGATACCGCTCGGTTCTGCGACCACCATCCAATACCGTACGTACCTCAAAGTGCCTCACCGAAGGTGGATTGCTACTTTCCCGACACCGCACCCATCTCGTCGTGTGGTGCTATCACCCAAAGACCTCTGACACGACTCTGGCCATCGCCCTCAATGGGATGGCTCTACTAGGCAGGCTCTTCCTTCTCCACTATGATATCGACCGCCACGCGTCAAGAGGTCTCCACGAGGGTGAATCCTCGGTCACACTAGGGTCTCCGTTCCCGCACTCCCCGCAATCTTGTGTGTCCTCATCCTCCAAATGCGAGGTAACCATTTTGATGGTTTGCTTCACCGATACTTCGCTCATTGCTACAGAAAGAGGCATCCAATTTCTCCACCTAAGCTTTTCCCGAACGCTTGGACGCATCCGTCAAATGCCTCGCAAATGTAGTCTCCGCCTAATGTGCGCTCGCAAACGAAACCCATTATGTGAATGCATGTTCCCTCTGCAGGGAGAGTTGCGAGATCTCGCTGTCCCCGCCCGGAGCCGAACAAAATTCCTTGAACGGAAGGGCATCCCCCGAACTCCCGCCAACATATGCCCGATACCCGCCGACAATCACCCATGTGGCCGGCCTAGCTCCTCGGGCTGCTCGCTGCCTCAAGCTCCACCAGCCGTACGCGTGTGCGGGCAGGTAGTGGGGACGGTGTGGTGTATGTGATGCCATGTGCCCAGTGGCATCATGCGCTCGGCAAATGGTGATGCGCTTTGATCCCTCACTCAGCCGAAAACCCTTGTTTCCACGCCGTTCAGCCTCCACGACATGCATCTCTCGCCCCACCACCCACCGCTCGACGCAGTCTCTTTGCATCGATCGGAGGAGCATCTCTCCTCGATTCCTCGCACCACCATCACCGGCTACCTGTCCGCTCATGTGTCTGCTGTGCTCCTCATAAACCGTATCGTCAGCTCCACAACTACATTGTTGCTTGACTTCTCGACCTCCAATTCTACCCTAACTGAAACCACTCGAAATTCTAGGAATTTGGGAAGCGATCCTCACCCAAAACCAAAACCCAGCAAATGGTTTCTTCTAATTCCAACCTCTCGAAACTTTGACCCTTTTATATTTCTGGCCCTTTTTTCTCCACTGTCTTTTGCACCAAGACCGCATATTGCTCTCCAAAATTTCGCAGCAAACCTCCGTATGAGATCTCTTTCCCAATGTCACAGAGCACAGCCGAGCGTATCCATGCTTCCGTTACCATTGTAATATCCTCGAAAGGGAACAGAGCTAGACACAAGCACACGACAATATAGAAAATGCCGTAAACCTCGATACATAAAAGCAAATACTGCGCAAATATGCTTCGGGAATGCTAAGCCACTTTTATTAATCCGAGAACATAATGAAATACACAGATGACGTAATGATAGCACCCGCTCTTGCTCAAGGCAAGTGAAGAACTCTCTCGAAAAGACCGGAAATGGTCGCTGAGAAGAAATCGCGTCCCGCACCGCCGGAAAACTCGCCGTAAAACCGTCGTCGCCGGGAATGGACCGAAACGAGGTGCTGATCCCCTTGCCGGAATGAGCCGTGAAAATCTCGCGTACCGACCCATACTTACCACCCCGGGACAAAACCCGTAAACCATATCGTCAAAAATGGCCGCCCGAAAATCACCAAAGAAACCCTCTCAAGGAATTACGCCGCTCTCCGCAAGGCCCGCAGGCATGCCAAATGATAATAGCTCGAAAATCGTGCTACACAATCTCCTCAGAAACCTCACCGGCAAAGACCGATCCTCTCCTCTCGGGATATCAATCGAAACTCCCGTCAAAACACACACCGAACACCTCTCGAGTGGAACCGCGTCCCTCCTGCAGTGGACTCACAGAGCCACAAGAGAAGCCTTACCACGAAAACAACCAACAAAACCTCTCCCGCAAAAATACCGAAGAAAATGACCTTACCCGAGCAAGCACTCGAAGTCTCGGGTTAAGGGTGAGATTCTCCGACCGGAGACACTCAACACACTAAACAATGTCGCAGTACAGAGCAAAATCACCGCCGCCGTGCACAAGAAGACAAAAGTCTAGCCTCAAATATCATCCGCCAACAGACCCTGCTCAAAAATGAGGAGGCTTTCTCTCTCTCTTATAGCATTGGCCTCTCTCAAAACACGCCCACCTCCTCCAACGTAGCCTCCCTTTGCCACGTGCTCAACCCAACCGCACGCAATCCCTCCATGTGCTCTGCGGGTCCCCTCTCTACGTGGTCTCTGGCTCGCTCGGCTCGGGTTAAAATGTTGCAGTCTACTAGTGGGAGCGCACCCTTATCGAGAGTGAGTTATGTGGTTCCCTCTACTCACCTTTATTTATAATTTAATTATATAAGGCAAAATTGATCACCAAATATACCTAATTTCCAGCAGGCCGCTCAATTGGGAATATTATCATTTCACAACCTCTATAGTGAGTGACAGGTCCACGGCACATCCATCAAGTGTAAGCGTGTCATGTGATAAAATGATGAAACAAGTAGTGGGGCATTGCGAAGGCTCCAAGTCGCATGCCATAGTACAAAGGCAGAAAGGATACAAGACGCACGTCGCGTGTATGAACGCAGTGAGGGAGCACCGGGACACATGATTTTACCCCAACCTTTTGCTTTTTCAATCCTTCTTCATATGCCTTTTTTCCCTTTATTCATTTTTTCTTTTAAAATTGTTCGGGCTCTAGGGTATGAGACATGATGCAAATGATATAACAAAGCACATACTAAGGTCGCGCACTCCATGCCTCCACCAAGGATGGGGACAATCATGGGTTCCTTTAATGATGCAAGGGACCAACATAGGGAGCCCTAGGAAACCAAGGTTATGATGGCCATAATGATGGGGGTATAGCTCATGTTTTGGTTTTTACCAAGTGCTAAATTTGTATATCTTTGACCATCATTTACATTTTGTGGTACATACTTTTGTTGAGTGGCCAAATTATGCTTTTTATTTTCTGCGTAGCAGCATCAACCTCCGAGAGCATCGCAAGCCTCGACCCAAAGTATGGAGCAGGGTAGGGGGATTCTAACTCCTTGTGGACCCAAAGAACAAATGTGGACCCACATGGGAAAATGTGTGGAACGGTCATAATGAGCAGAGGGGAGTGATGTATATGGTGTCGGGAAGAGGGACCACGCAACCAAAATCGAGATTTCTCATGTAATGCCACTCCTAAAAACCAGTGGCCAATAAAGGAGATCCCACAAGACTCAGGATACAAGGTTAACCACCAATTTGGACAAGAGGACAAGAGCACAAACCAAGCCCACTCTTTCCGCCGACTACACACACCGATACATGCCCGCAGTGTCCATGATAAGTAAGCAAATATACCCAACTATATAATGAGCCATACCTTCAGAGGCCCAAGGCCCACCTTTAAACATATGATCATAGCAAATGGGTGAGGGTCCATAGCGACCAGTTCAAGTGGCGGAGGATGGTGAAAGTACAACTGCTGCTATTTGGGTGGTTGTAAGGTTGCTCACGGCTTTTGCTGAGGACCATCTAGGAAAACAAATTTCTCCCTATGGGTGTCACCCATAGGTGGTGGATAATGGTCCCCATAGAATCAAGGTAGAGGCAAAGGCTAGACAAGAGGAGAAGAATCGAGTGATGACATTAGTCATGAGGATCCCGTGTTATAAGTGATGGTAGTACTTTGCACGTCACAAAGTGTTGATTCCATGCATGACAATGTTGCCCCACAACCATAGTATTTGAAAAAAGAGTGCGTTTAACAATTGGTGAACACTTCCTCTATAGAGTGTGTTTAGAAACTATCTCACTTTATTCTCGACCCATTTGGCCTTCATATTTTGGTTTGTAGATGGCCTATTTTTGTAAACATAATTATTTGGTCAATGTTATCGTTGATACTTTCGCTGTAGTTAAACCTATCACAGGCAATCACAAATTACCTGCCTACATTTCTATTATATGACTTAAAACAATTGTATGCTCGTTTGTAATTGATAGAATCTAAATTGTAGATGGTCAATCCTCAAATATTTAATAAAAATGTGCTCATCGATGCCATTTCTATCTTGATTTATGTACAAACATATTCATGCTTTCATATATTCTCCGCAGAACTAATTTGTCTATACATAATGATGCTACCAAGCATGTCAAGCACAAGTTAGATTGTATTAGCAAAATAGGCTAGGCTAGTAGCCATGAATACGGAATCCTTTTCATCGAATACTACACACTTGTGATTTCCGTTGTATCCAATTCCTCAGATTTTCAAAAGTTTGGGGGATTCGTATTCAAATCCGCGATCTACATCCAAATCTTTTAGTAACTTAGGTTGGCGTAAGAGATCTTGTACCACCCATCGAGTGATTGCCTCGAAGCAGGTGAGTTTCCACGCAGTTGAGGGTTGGGAGATCACGATCGTCCACTCATTTTCCAAGGTAACTGGTCGTAACTACAAGATTGAGATTTTCACTTGGGAGGAGGGACGGTCATCCCGTTACCACTCAATGTGGTGTTAGGGTCCCAGGAGCCAGCACTGCTGGACAAATTCTAGACCAAATAAAACCCGGACCACTCCATTGAGTGATTGTCTTGAATAGGTGCTTTGCTTAGGGTTGGGAGATTGCAGCCTACCTCATTGCCAAGGTGCAACTAGTCTAACAACGCAGATTGAGATTTCACCGGAGTGAGGGATGGTCCTGTTACCACTCAATGTAGTAGGGTCCCAGAGCTGTGACCGTGGACAAATTCTAGACCAAATACAACAATGGGACAAAGACCTCACACTGTCACCTCACCAATGTCCCATTAAATTTGGCAAATTTAGGGCCAAACCCATGTTGCAATCGCTCATATGATGGAGATGATATTTTTGTTGGATTCCACTTTTTGGAGGTGCAAGATTGATCTAAAGATCATCTTGTTTGGATGAGTAGAAGTTGCATTTTGAATTTATTTTCCACACGTGCAATTTGCCAAGGCTGGCTGTAATTGTAATGTAGGCTCACAAGCCCCAAAAGATGTGTCACATGCAAATTTCATTGATGGATATTAAAAGGAGAGACTCAAACCTCATTTCGACATCAACTCATCTCACACATTCTCTCCATCTAATTGGTCTGCATGTATCGCTTGAGTGGAGACATTCTCTCTCCTCCGGCACGTGTGAAAGGGTTGACTGATGTTTTCGTACGTCTGCTCAAGTGGTTGTGCGCGTTGACTTTTGGGTTAACCTTGACCCTTTTTAATTCGATTTTGGGTCATATTGCATTTTTGGGAGGCTCTAATTTGGTGGTACATGTAAACTCAAGAAAATCCGAGTTGATTTTGATTGTCGCGTTAACCACACCATCGACAACATATTTGTTTTAGTTTCGACTAGGTTTGACTCAAGGATTGTCGCATTGTTTTGGGCTGACTTTCATTGTTTGAAGAGGCCGAGTTTAACTCGCGCTTTGATCAACCTCCATTTGGGAGACTTTTTGTTGGTTTGACCAACATTTACTTTCGGGTTGCAGGGCCATCATGTTGACCGTCGAAAAATTGTAATCTCTCTCTCTCTCATCGAATTTGAAGAATAATAAGAAGATTTGATCAAAGGGTTTTCCCCCGCACTTTCGTTTTTCCCCCGGGCATTTGCCAAATTATTGTGTCCTCTTGTCTTGGCTTTTTCTTCTAGTTATTTATTCATGTTCTATCACAGCATTTATTGTCAATGTTAATGTGATTGGATAACAGAAATTGAATTGGGCTAATAAGAAAGATTGAAGTAAATTGCTCTAAGATAGAAACGACCATGGTTAACTAAAATTAACATGGTATTAGAGCTCTAGGTGAATACAAAGCCCAAACAAGAGTGAGAAGAGCAATCACCGAAAGTTGAATAGACAGGACCAGTGGTCACTGGCTTCCCTCATCATACTTCAAATCGATGACAAGCTCAATGACAAGTCCGATTATCATGCTTGGAAGATGTCCTTGGATTCGACATTAGAGGAACAAGATGTTGTGATTATGTGTGGAAAGATCACTCAACCTCCATAAAAATGCATCAACCGCCACTAAAACAAAGTACAAGAAAGGTGACAAGTCCGATTATCATGCTTGAAAGATGTCATTGATCTCGACGTTAGAGGAACAAGATGTTGTGGATTTGTGTGTGGAAAAGATCACTCAACCTCCATAAAATGCATCGACCGCCACTAAACCAAAAGTACAAGAAAGGGGAAAAACAAGGCGAAGAAGATCATCAGAGATTCTATTCACAAGCACTTGGTTACTTATATCTCGAGTTGGGCACATCTAAGGAGATGTATGCTAAGTTGGTCGGCATGTTCAGGGGTAGCAATGCTAATCAAATTCTCTTTTTTGAAGAACATCAAGATGGACAAGGGAGAGTCCATCCCATCCTATTTCATGAGGCTCACCGAAATCAAGAATGATCTCTTAGCTATTGGAGAGGTCATAGCTGATTGAGAGCTCACTCCCATTGCTCTTGGAGGACTTCCCCGACCATGCTATGTATTTGATACCACTATTCTCAATAATAAATAATTCCTAATTTTTATGAATTGTTGACAAGATGCACTCTAGAGGAGACAAGGATGATGGAGAGAGACCAGCTCCCTCAAATGGGAATGGAAGTGAACCCATCGCTCTCACCGCTCTCATGCAAAGAAGAGAATAATGTTTTGTCCGAGAAATCAAAAATCATGGAAGAGCGTGTCCCAAAGGAAGGAAAGGTAGATGTTACAATTGTAACAAGTTTGGTCACTATGTTAGGGAGTGTCCCAACAAAAAGGACTCTCCCCGAGATGATGACTATAACAACAACAACAACTTCAAGGGGAATGGAAATCAAAGGAACAACAAGGTCAACAACAAAGGAGAGAGAGAAAGACCTATCCGCATCGAAATGGAAATGGAAATGGTCAACATTTCAAGAGGTCAAAGGAACTCGGGTATGATGAATCTAATGTTATTGATAATAAGAAAAAATGAATATATTCTTATATCTGCCCTCTCTGTTGCATCTCCTCCCGACACCCTTGATAACTAGTTGATTGATAGTGGTGCCTCAAGGCACTTCACTAGATATAAAGAGGCCATCTCTAATTTGATTGAAAAGGATACAAATTTGGAAATTATCCTTGGAGACAATGCCACCTATCCCGTGAAAGGGATAGCGATTTTGACCCTTCATCTAAATCAAGGTCAAGTCCTCTGTTTGCAAGATGCGTGGTATGTACCTGATTTGAAGAAGAATCTAGTGTTTTTCTCGGCAACGGAAGACAAAGGATTCACAGGTGCATTCATCGATGGAAAGGTACGCATTTGGAAGAGGAATTTCAAAGAAGTATTCACTCTGCTCGTGGTTGATACACTTATCAAGTTGGAGGAAGTCCGTTGGGAGCCATGACATGTATCACAACTCTTCAACCGAGCTATGGCATCGAGGTTTGCACACCTTCATTATAAATCCCTTCGAACCAAGGAAGGTGGCCGTGCATATGCCCGATTTCAAAGATGATCATGAAGGTGTATGTCGTGGTTGTGTCGAAGGGGAAGCATACAAGGGGAACATTCCCCTCAAGTGTCGTGGACTTTTGATATTCCACAACTAATCGGCATTCTGATCTATCTCGTGACAGCCGTCCCGTAATATCCTTGGGGAGGATGCTTATTATTATGTCACTTTTATAGATGACTTTCCGCAAGACGTGGATATACTTCTTGAAGAAAAAGGACAAAGTATTCAAATGGTTTCGGGCAGCCTTTCCGAGTGCCTTGTTTTGAAAACAACACGGAAGAAGATCAAAATTTTGAGGGCCGATAATGGAACCGAATATGAGTCGAATGAATTCAATGACTCATTGCATGAAAGGTAGGCATTAAGAGGAGGGAGACAACTATTGTGAATACTCCCGAACAAAAATGGTGTTGCCGAGAAGGAAGACATAGAACCATTCTCGAAGCCGCCCATGCCATTCTTTATGACCAAGATCTTCCGAAGTTCCTATGGGGAGAAGTTGGCAACACCATTGTGTATGTTCGTACAGATACCCACATTCTGTATCAGACACTCCAAAACTCGAAGAAGTCTTCCGGGTAAGAAACCCTCGTGCTTCTCATTTTAAAGTTTTGGGAGTCCCGCATATTTTCGCGGTGTGTCAAAAGAAGAGAAGCAAATGGGATGATTTCTCAGATGAGCCTACATTGCTAAATATAGAGCCGACCTGGACACTTAGAAAATGTGTGGAAAAATAAAATCAAAGCATAAGTTTTGACCAACCAAAGCAAGATGATCTTTAGACCCAGTATTCTCTTCGAAAGAAGAATCCAACAAAAATATCATCATCACTATATGAGCACTGCAACATGGAGTTTTCTGACCTTAGTTGCCCAAAACTAACATATCTTCTTACGTACTTTCTGCCACAGAGACAGTAGCAAAGAAAGCAAGAGCGTACAGTAGGACACCCACGGACAAGATGGTATATGATAGTACATGATGTTATTGGATGACAGATTGCACATGCTGATAGATGGATGGACGGTGGAGTTCTCCCTAGTTCGCAGGGGAGTGTGCACCTGGCAACTAGGGCCAAACTCCACAAGTTGCATCGCTTCATATGATGGAGATGATATTTTGTTGGCTTCTCTTTCTGGAGAGGGTGGGAGATTGATCTAAAGATCATCTTGTTTCGCATGTAGAAGTTGGATTTTGAATTTATTTTCTCTACACGTGCAATTTGTCAAGGTCGGCGTAATTGTCATGTAGGCTTGGCTGCCCCAAAAGATGTGTCACACACCCTCATTGATGGATATAAAAAAGGAGAGACTCAAACCTCATATGGACATCAACTCATCTCACAGCATTTCTCTCTCCATTCTGATTTATCCGTATAGCCTGTGAGGAGACATTTCTCTCCTTCCGCACGTGTGTTTAAAGGGTTGCTGAAGCTGGACCTGCTCAAGGGTTTTTTGTGCAACATCAAGCGCGCGATGACTTTGGATCAACCTTGACTTTTTGACTTCGATCTTTGGGCTCGCGAGGGCATTTTTGGGAGGCCGAATTTGGTGGCACACAAAAGCGAGGAAATCCGAGCTGATTTTCACCATTGTGTTGACCACGCGATGCTGACCACCTATTGCTGAAGCTTTGACCGCCAGCACGACCAGGGTTTGACCTGGGAGGATTGCGCATTGTTTTTGGGCTGAATTTGATTGTTTAAAGAGGCTCGAGCTTTGGATCGGCTTTCGACCCAGCTCCATTGAGAGACTTTTGGTGGTTTCGACCAATGTTGACTTTGCTTTTTCTCGAGCGCATCTCGTTGACTCGCAAGTAAAAGTGTACTTTCTCTCGCCGTTGACTCGAAGAATACTAAAGAAGATTTGACCAAAGGGTTTTCTCAACATATCGGGTTTTTCCTTAGAACCGCCAAATTATCAAAGTAGTCCTCTTGTCTTGGCTTGTTTTTCCTCAGTCTCTCGCTTGTTTTCCTCTCGGTTATTTATTTATGTTCTAATGCAAGATTTAGCTCTGTCAATGTTAATGTGATTGCATCACGTGAAAACTGAATTGGGCTTATAAGAAAGATTGAAGAAAATTGATTTCGAGCCCAGAACATACCACATGGTTAACAAAAAATTAGCGTAGACTACTCTTTACGAACTTTCTCACCGATGGAAGGAGTCTCTGCCATGAGGGAAATCACTTGAATGATAGGAACACACTGGCAAGTTATGATGGTTTCCAAGAAAGGCACTATGAGGAGACATAGATCTAGGGCTAATGATATTCAAGGATGATAAGAATTTCCTAAGGCTGGCAATGCTCCTGGGAAGATGAGCCATAGGACCTCTCAAGAAGCTTTGAATGATGCTTATGTGCCTTTAAATAAATTATCGCTATCCTTGACAAGGCCGCATTGGGACCACGCAAGACCTAGGGTTTATGACCAATCGGGAGGAGACCCTCCAAAGAGCACAATAGGCTTCCACGTAGTGGGAGAGGAAGGCCACAGAGATGATGAATTTCTTGAATTTTGATGGGAAAATGACCTCTTCAAAGGCCACTAACCCAAAATTTTCAATCAACTCCTAAAGTTTGAGCTAGCTAGTTTGAGCTTTTCCTCAAACTAGTCGTGGGAATTCGCCTCCGCACTTTGAGGGTCACTAGAGAGGACAACAATGCAAAGTAGTCTATCCAAACGTTTTTCAATGCCACTTCTAATCCAATCAGTATAAGGCCCTAGCTAATCATCTAGGGTTACGAAAAAAACATGGAGCAAAAGAGAAAGTGTTAAAGAGGGTGATCACCAATTTCACTTGAATTGGCCGCCTTATTCTCGAGCTAAGGGAGTGTATGTGATCTCTTGGCCAAAATCGTCTACAAGGAAGCTGCAGCAAAAGGATGCCCTAGCAAGCACTCTAGCATTTACCCACCCAAGATTCCCCGGACTTTCATGGAAAGAAAACAAGTCTTCTACTACCCACTAGGGAACATTCATCTCACTTGTTAATCACAGAGTAACATGTACAACACATCTGCAAATCTAACATGTCCTTTTAAAACAGATGATATTCAAGCAATTAGGCACAGAGAGAAAAATCTAGTTACAAAATTTCCGCACATTAGACATCTTTTATGTAGCGAAATCTTCAAAAAGATTTACTTACAAGATAACAATAGATATATCCAATCCAAGATCAAGAAGATGGCTCCAAGAGAAAACAAAATTTCAGCTCCAAAAAAATATCGAAATGCATCAAGAGATCTCTATTAGACAACCAAGAGAAAAAGTGTGAAAAATCTCTTTCAAGAGAGCTAATCCAAGTCAAGTGATGATTATCAATACAAATGAGGTTTGAGCCTTTATTTATATGAGCCTTTACCAAGTTTGATTTAGCCTAATGAGACCCCAAATTTACTTTAATGTGCAAAATAACAAAAAATTTGGTGATAAGCCCACCAAATAGCTCACGTTGTGCTGAATGATAAGCCATCCAAAGAGGGCCAAACTAGGTGCATAATGCAAGAGAAAGGGCCTTTGGAAGGCCAAAATGGGTCCTAAGCGGCCATGATGAAGAGGAGTCTCCAAAAAATGATGATCAAGGGGATAGGAACTACACATCTCATTATATTATGGTGAGTTAGGGAGTTACTCAATACTTCAATAGTTCACTCATTACTCTACACCGAGTTTCTTTTCACAATTGATTAGTGTACATGTACTAGTGTCGTACACGTGATACATGTGCATATGGAAGCTATCATCGCTATGTCAGTATTATGCTATGTGTGAATTTTTCTTGCCGTGTATTTCTATTGTGACATATTAAACAAGAAATTTAAATAACAAATTATCACACTACAAACTCAGAAACAATTACCAAAAACACTTTGTTTAACCCGCAAGACATGGAGAATACTTTACACACTTAATTAAATGGAAATGGACACTTTGCGCATGGTGCGCATTTACAAAACAGTTCCATTTTCGCATCATCCTGGGAGGAATCCGCTTCGCCCAAGACAGTACTTTGGACAAAGGTTTTCCATCCATCCGTGACCGAGCACCGAGGGCAGATCCTTACCATCACATCGTTCTCTCCACCTTGGAAGCACCGCCGCAGCTCAACTCGATCTTCCGACCGACTGCGCTCCTCAAGAGGAAATGCTCCATGTCTTTCTCCCTCGGCCATCATGAATGACCTCATCTCCGTGTCTCCACCAAAGCATCTTCCTCTCGGACGCATTTTCCCTCATATAGGGAGACCAAGGCCTTCCGCATCTCAATAGTTGTCTTCTTCTCGCCCAAGTGTGGTACAATATCGTCCTTGATTCCATCCATAATCGCTCACTTCGCGCATGCCTGCACATCCTCCTTATGCCTCCGAAGGAGATCCTGACCGTCTGTGGCCGCAGTTTGCTCTGCATGGTCCCTAAGGATTGCATGCACTCCAAGGACTACCGTCGATCCTTGCTTTCCAAACCGAGCATTTCTGAGAGGCCATCTCGCCGTGTCCTCGATCACTGCCAGGCTCATGAGGGAGCCATCTCGCTGAGTGCTCTGGAAATTTCCTCTTTTCTTGCTAGAGAAATGGATCTCAAGGCCCTTGCAAACAAAGCGCCCTTCTCTCGTTCTCTTCCGACAAATCGATTTCCCTCCTTGGAAATCCACCAAATCAACCATGATTCATCTCTTTGATCCTATGATCGGCAAATTCAAGTTTCTTTCGCTAGAAACTCTTCCGAGAAGCTTCGATCTCTCCCGCTCGCTCTTTTGTCACCCTTTGCTTAGGCTACAGCATCCGAAACTTCAGTAATCTTCTAACCCTACCAGCCAAAGACCTTCTCCGAATTTCTAGCCACTCAATCTTTCGCCTTTTTATGGATCCGACAAATTCAAATCGCAGACCGCATCGGTTGAGCTTCGGCACCATAATCCAACGTTGTTTCTAAGTCGCTGCGCAACAATTGTGTGGGCTTGCAAGGAGACGCGCTGCTAGGACCCGCGTCACCCTTCCCTCTCGTGTGAATCGCCCGATCCGTGCCTAACCCTTCAAATTTGCGCGTTGCTTTTGCAGATGCTTTTCTCGCAACCAGAACTCTTCGCCTCTCGTCAGGACCCTCAAGATCTCCGCAATTGCTTCAATACCATGTGGAAATTTCTGAATTTCGTACACTTTATGTAGAAACTATTTACTCGTTGATCCGGATATGCTCCTCCCACTTAGACAAGTTATTAACCGACAATTCAAGTCATCGAGCAAAACACATAACGATCTCCTAAAGCAATCCAAATCTAGGAACAAGTTCCCGCACACATAGACAAAGTGCAATGTGCTTATTTTTGGACAAATAGTCGAAAAACCCAATGCGGGAAAACCCTGCCTAATCTGGCATTGGAGGGTTTTATTATTAAGCTTTTTTTTGAATACAAGCTTGGGTTCCGTATCCGGAAAACCCGACAGAGATAATAGATCTACAGCTGCCAGCTGATCTGATCGCCAAAATAATGACTCCATTCACAACCTCAAATGATTTACGAAACTCACGCATCGAAGAATGCGCTGTGTCCATCCAGGGGCGAAACCTGTATGCCCCTCAAAGCCCCCATGATCCCCGCGCGCGCTCCGAAAAAGGGCCGGCTTCTTCCCCGCTCGCTCCCCTTGCTCGCGCCCTCCGAGTTGATCTCCTCGCCTCTTGCTGGCTCTAAACCCGGGATTAGATCGTCAGATCATCCCCTTGGTCTAAATTCCCCTCTCTGCAGCTGAAACACTTCTGAGAATTCTTAGCAAACCCACCCTAGAATATCAACTTAGCTTCAGTGCTCTGCTCCTGTTTGTCTTTACAAATGATCCTAAGCCTTTCCTTTATACTTTTCTCGTTGGGAAACCAATGGCCATGATCAGATCTTGAATCAATGGCTAGGATTAAAAGAAAGCTTGATTTGTTTGACTTAAGACAATTTCATCACATGTTTAATTAAAATCACTTTAATTATTTAAGTTCCCCAAGTTTCAACTTACGAAATACATTAAAATAATTAATTAATTTAGTATCTCCTAAGCCAAATGAAATATCTCAAATCAATTTCTAGGTTTTGTAAATCAAGTGTACTCTAGTCCCTTCACAAAATTTGGGAGCTAGAGCACAACTGATGCTACCCCAAATACACAAAATCTCACAACACGGATGTAGGGTTGCCTTATTGACTTAGCTTAGGATTGCATGTGTGGACGTAGTCCATGATTTATGGTGGCCAATCTCACATATTCTATATAAATGGACAAGAAAGCCTTTGTCATTATTTACAACTAATGTATTAATTCTTCAATATTCGTAGATGTTTTCAAGAAGACATGTAGGGAGCGCAACCTAAGGTTTGTGATGCAAAACCTAGAGGAGACATGAAGATGGATATTAGTGCTTGAAGATGTTCTTGGATTCCTTGCTTGTGTGATGTAAGAAGAAGTCAACGCTTTTGCTTACCCTAAACAAGAATATGGACGTTGAGCATGTGGTAGACTTGGATATGGTATTTTTCTTATTGCATGAATTACTCACACTTCATATTGTCTTATAAAGGCCTGTTCTGAGCAAGGGGAAGTAATACCTGATTTGGAAAATATTTTTTCAAAAGTACCTGATAGAGGCTTGGATATGGTACTTTTCTTATTGCATGAATTACTCACACTTTGTATTGTCTTATAAAGGCCTGTTTTGAGGCAAGGGGAAGTAACACCTGATTTGGAAAATATTTTTTCAAAAGTACCTGATAGAGGCTACGCATGATTGCAAGGATAGATCACAGGTAAAAGAATATGGTATCAAACTAATTATTATGAGATGATCCACAGTGCAATGTTGGTTATAAATTCACAATATTATAAGCAGGATTAAAGATAATGTGCTCCACATTCCATCAAAGAAAATATGGTTTCCTGACATTATTACTTTTAGAGAATAGAGAAAGTCACTAAACCTGAGCAACTGGACCCCATAGCTGTTGTTTCTCACCCGTATACCAAGAAAGACTGAATACCAGCGTCCTTTGCAATGGTCGCTGACTTACACATCTGATCAAAACTTTCAAAACTGTTCCTACCATGGCTCGAACTTGATTGTCACTATCATTAACCAGGTGAGTCACCAAAGGTAGGAAAATTGTCTTTGCTTGCTCATCTACCACATTACTTGGAAATTTCAGAATAATCACATGCAACATCTCCAGTACAGCTTCCCTGCCACTTGTATGTTCATAGCTACAACAAACATAGTTAGAAGAAGAAACTTTATATTCAGCACACATAACAATAAACTGGATGATTGGTAGTAAATTAATGACTCCTTACCTAAGGTTTGCAACTAAGAAATCCAAGTGTTGTTGCAGTCGCTTGGCACCAAGAGGGTAGTCAAGAAGAAACTATAAAAGAAGCTGACTACACTGCTGGCGAATCAGAAGAGCTTGCCTAGTTACTATCAAGCGTGCCACTCTAGTGACCAAATCATTAGATCTGGAACCAGCAGCTTCCGCCTAACAATTGCCTTCAAAAGTGATAGTGCAATGGTAGTTGAGATACTCTCTAAATCGATAAAGAGTGGGCATTGGAGAAGCATCTTTAATTGATCATTTGAGATGGTTGTATTTGCATGTCTCAAAAGCCAACAAGTAAATTAATAGAAGACCGCATCCTATCACCCTTTCCTCCCGATGTCGTGACCATATTAAAAACTGAGGAGGTAATATTTCTACTATGAATATCAATAGATGGAAGGGGAAGTCTCAATATACAAGCCAGACATTTCACCGAATGTGATATAACTCCTTCATACTTAGATTTCAGACAGTGCCCCAGTAGTTCTATAAAAGGGTCTAACATCGCTATTAAATATTGATCACTCTTATCTACTTTGAGTTTTTTCAGATGGTTCTCAAGAAGTCTCAGTACAAACACTGAAATTAGATACCTACTCGGTGTATCTAGCTTATCATCTGCAGGTCCCTCCATTGAATTTTTATATGAGTCCGATGATGTTGAAGATGCTAGGCCAAGTTTAATAAACAAAGCAATCTTCCTACCCATATTTTCTTCCTCAATACCATCATCAATCGATCCATATACAAAAACAAACAAATCTATCTAACTTACTGATGCATTAGCCTGAAGACCGGTTGCTAAATAGCGTAGCATGGACTCAATCTTAAATTTTTTTTTGGTATAAGTGTTCTATGAAGATTGCGTCTAACAGGTACCAGCAATGTACTAGCATGTGTAGAGAAAGTAATATTGCGAGCAATTAACTGCAAACTTTCAAAAGATTTGGTACTCCTTGTCTCCTTCATTTTAAAGGAAATTTTTTCAACTTCCTTTTCTTCAGCAACCTCTCCCATAATATCATTTTCTGCAACTTCTAGAAGCTGTTGCACACAATAATCAATATCTCCAATGTCCATGGAAGATGAAACTTTCAATAGGACGAAATTTACTATATAGCCTAAAACATGCAATTCATATCCCCTTATTAATGTTGTCTGTAGTGTTTTTACAATGAACTGCAAATACTGCGGTCCTAATTCCTTGGCACATGTAGCTAAGCAAGCCCTGGCCTCATCTCTTACAGAATGAGGGTGACTCTTCAGCAGATTTGCAATATTCTGTATAATACTAGGAAGCTCTGATTGCATTTTTTCCAAAGGCATAAGTTTCAATAACCTCAGTGCAACACGACAAACTGAAATATTAACCACATTTGAGTGAGATATCATCAACTTATTTATCTCAGGTAGAACACACTTTTGCAAATGTTCTTGTATTTCAGGGGAGATAATATTTTTTTTATCACCATTCCTCCTCAATCCCATATCTGGATTATCAACTGTTGTTTCACCAATCTCTATTTGAATATCATGTTTTTCTGGTTCTATAGTCGAGGACATTCCATCAATAAAATGAAACTTATCTAGTATAGAGCAAATCAGACGTATAAGTATATTGCTATTATCTTCCTTGGAAGCCATCATTCGAAATGCTCTCATCAATAAACTGAAGTAAGAGTCCCATCTTATGTGACCAGCAATACAAGCAAGGATTTCTAAGCAAGAATTCACAACATTTCCCTCCCTGTCACCTTTGGCCTCAAACAACAAACTGAAAAAGAGTGGCACAAATATTTGCATGAGATTTCCCTACATAACATTCCATATACACTAGAAATGTCAATACATTGCAGCAAGGTATGGTCAGAAAAGGATAGAGCAAAGACTAACAATTTGTCACTCCAATGTCACCCACAGATATCAACATATAAATGCATACAGACTCAAACATTATATCTTACCTCAGATAGATTTCTAGCATCCAGGATATTCCTAAACCGTGTCATTGCTCTTGATCGCCTATGCAGTCAACATCTAGACTAATTTCAGCACAAGGAAGGAAATTGGAAGAACTGGATAGGAAAGGCATGCTATCAAACCTGAATGTGAAGAATGTTATTGAAGAAGTCCACTTCTACATCTGTGTTGGAAAGGCTTGCATTCATTCAAAGTTGCAATACCAGAAAGGCTAAGTACCATTGAACGCAGTAAAGCCACCCATTCCTTGTTGAGATTGCAACAAGATGATGAACTTAGTGGAAAGAAGTCGCCTTCACTAAGTGGGCCCGCTGGCTATTTTTGGCGTAAAGTCTAGTTTTAGACATATGGATCATGTTCTATGAGTTCCAAGATGCTATTTGTGGATGGTTGGTCAAGTTGGAAAAAATAGATGGACTTCTATTTTTAGATTGCCAGTCTAAAAATAGATATGTCGAATATTATTAGCTCTTAATAATATTTGGACTATAAACATTATCTTATTCTCTTGGAGCACTTCAGTTAAGTGCACAGATATGGCATAGGAGCTGACAGAAGGAATTATGTTATTTCTGAGGGTTAAGTGGAGCTATTGCATGAAGACTTCAGTTAGAACTCATGTGAGAGAGTTTGGTGGAGTTGATTAAGGAAGTTAGTGGAGTTGTATTCAATTTAACTGAGTTAAACATAGTTGAGCTAGTTGTATCTAGTCTAACTGATTGATACACTAGTGAGAGTGGTGTGAATTAATTATTAATTAATTCACTAATTAATAACTCATTAATCAACTAAAGAATACATTAGTTAACTTCAGTGCATGGACAGTTTCAGTGGAGACCAGTGGAGAGATAGGTGAAAAAGCAGTGTGACTATACTGGTGCATGAGTTTGCACCACACGTTGATGGAGAGGCCAATGAAGATTGCGCAGTGCATACCAGGTGGATTCGAACTCAATCAGAGCCAATATTCATCAGGGATTGCGCAGTAGAGGCAAGCTAACAGGTGGCAGAGATTGGAGCATGTGTTTTGCTAGATCTGAGCTTGTTTAGTGTGTAGTGATTGGAGATTGTACTGAGAGCTTGTGAGGAGCTTTGTGCAATCATTGTTACATGATCTCTATGACATATAATATACAGATAGTTGGGGGTTTTCAACTTTAAGCTTTCCCATGAAATACTGTGTTCATATGTGTGATTGTTTATGGTTTTAATGTGCGCATGCGATTGTTTTTATTTCCGCAATTAATGATCACTGGTGAAGAGATCAGAGCAGTATGAAGTTAAAATAGTGTGATCAGGAGAATCTCAGTGAATAATATATCAGTTATTCAAATTTCTACATGGTATCAGAGCGATATTGATCATTGGAGCAATTGCAAAACATTGAAGTGGTTGAGTTTTGTGCTGGTGGAATTCGAATTTGCAGCAGTGTTTTCTTGGTGTCAAAGTTGAGATGTCTTTCAACGGATTGCGATTGGAGTATGCCCTTGAGGGCAGCTCGAATTATATTGCATGGAGGGACAGGATGGAGGCGGTGTTCGATGACAATGGGTTGAAGGAGTTCATAGAGGCAGAAATTCCAAAACTTGCTTCTGGCGATGCTGCCGCACTTGACGCATGGCAAAAGAAGACAGCAAAGTGTCGAAGAATTCTGTTGGAAGGTGTAAAGGATCACATAGTGTCCAGCCTTCATGGTAAGGCTTCTCCATTCTTGATGTGGAAAGCGTTGACAGACCTGTTCCAAAGCAAGAGCGACCAGAGGAAGTTAGCGCTCAAGGATAAACTCAGGAACATAAAAATGGAGAAAGGCGACAGTATGCCCAAGTACCTCACGAAGTTCATCCAATGCAGGGATGAGCTGGGAAGTGTGGGGGTGACTGTTGATGACGAAGAATTGGTGAGCTTGGCTCTCCTTGGGCTTCCGAAGAGTTGGCATTCCTATCAGGACTCTGCCAATGGTCAGGAGAAATTGCCAGGATGGGAGCGAGTTTGGTCGGATCTTGTGCAAGAGGGATAAGGCGAAGTACCAGGGACGAATCTTCATCAAAGAACTCTGATGAAGAAAATTGCGCTTTGGCTGCCAAAGCAAAGAAGGGGAAGAGCAAGAAAGCTTCTCAATCCGGTGCGAAAGGCAAGAAGCAGGACATGTCCAAGGTGAAGTGTTTTCACTATCACCAACATGGACATTACGCCACTACTTGTCCACAGAAGAAGAAAAATAAGCAGGTTGCTGGATCTGCAGCTGGAGAGGCCTTAGCCTCGCAGTTTGAGATGGATTTTTCGCTAATCGCATGCTTGGTCTCAAGTGTGATGGGTTCATTGTGGTTTCTTGACAGTGATGCATCTTTTCATATGACAGGAGATAGAGATTTGTTTACTGATCTGGATGAGAAATATCTTTGAGTGCACATCGAGATGGGCGATGATGGTAGATACAGTGTGACTGATATTGGTACCATTTCCTTTGAGAGGGAGTCTGGTAAACCATTCGTATTAAAGGAAGTGATGCATGTTCCAGGATTGAAGAAGAATCTTGGTCTCGCGTCATGTTAGAAGACAAGGGATATGATGTTGTCTTTAGCGAGGGAAAGGCTTTCCTACGCAGTAAGGCAACTGGTGAGACCCGGAGGATAGGGGTTCGAGTTAAGAACCTTTATCAATTGCAGGTAGATGGCTGCACAGCAATGGCAAGCAAGGCAGAAGGAGTGGTAAGCCGGGATGATGGCGAGTTGTGGCATTCGAGATTGGGCCACCTTCACCATGGAGCTTTGAAGATACTGCAGCAAATTTCTACTGGGCTTCCTAAGGGTACTCTTGCGTAGTCAGATTAGTCCAAGGGATGTACCTTGGGAAAATTTGTGAAAGCCACCTTTCACGAGAAGGATAGTCGCGCCACGACGATCCTTGAGAGAATTCACACAGATGTATGTGGACCTTTCTCAGTAGCTTCGATAGCAAGGCACAGGTACTATGTGATATTTGTCGATGATTTTTCTCGGAAGTGCTGGATCTTCTTCATGCAGAAGAAGAGCAAGACATACTCAAAGTTTTGTGAGTTCAACGCACTGGTTGAGAAAGAATCGGGGAAGCAGGTGAAGGCTCTTAGGAGCGACAATGGTGGTGAATTCATCTCTGGCAAATTCAAGGACTTTTGCAGCGCAGAAGGAATTCGAAGAGAGCTCATAGCACCTCATAACCCACAGCAGAATGGGGTTGCTGAGCAGAAGAACAGATTGATTGTGGGTGCTGCACGAGCGATGTTACATGATCAGGGCCTTCTCATACACTTGTGGGCTGAGGCATGCAATACTGTAGTATATGTGCAGAACCGTTGTCCTCGCAGGATACTTGGCATGAGTACACCCGAGGAGGCGTTTTCTAGTAAGAGGCCCGATATTTCCCATTTGAGGATTTTTGGTTAACCTGTTTACATTCACGTGACGAAGGATCCCAAGAAGAAGCTGGAGCTGACCGCAGAGGTTGGGATATATGTGGGGTACACTGATACGCCCCACAACTATCATGTGTATTTGCCAGACAGTCGCAATACTGTTGTGCGATGGGATATCAAATTTCATGAGGAGAAAGCCATGAAGTGTTCGTTTGAGAGGAAGCCACACTTGCATGCAGCTGAGGAGCTATTAGTTCCTAAGGATGAGTCTCAGGATGTGGATCAGCCACAAGATGACGTTCATGGAGTGGAAGAGACCACTCATGCAGCGCCAACCATCAGAGGGTGGAAGCACACTACAGAAGCTGAGCGACTGGCTAAAGATGCAGAGAAGGTTGTAGGAGCACCTACATCACAGCGCAGACAGAGACAGTCACCTGATCGGTACATTGTATACATGGCTCTCATGAGTCAATGTATCGTGACAGAGCCATCCTCTTTTGAGGAAAATGTGAAGGATCCCGCATGGGTAGATGCCATGGTGGAAGAGTATTATCCGATTGTCAGAAACAGTGCATGGGAGATTGTCCCAAGGCCGGAAGGGAAATCAGTGGTGGGTTCGAGATGGATCTACAAAGTGAAGCAGGCAGCTGACGGGAGTGTGGAGAAGTACAAGGCAAGATTTGTTGCCCGAGGCTTTTCACAGATTGAGGGGATCGATTATGAGGAGACCTTTGCACCTGTCGCAAGGTATTCTTCCATACGAACGATTCTTGCTCTCTCAGCGCAGATGGGGTGGCACATTCATTAGATGGATGTGAAGACTGTGTTCCTCAACGGAGTCATTGAGGAGGAGGTGTACATAGAGCAGCCCGAAGGTTTCGAGATCTTCAGCATCGAGTCACATGTGTGCAGGCTCAAGAGAGCGCTATATGGGTTGAAACAAGCACCTTGTGCTTGGTACACACGGATAGACAGTTATTTCACCGGACTTGGATTCTCCAAGAGTGAGGCGGATCCGAACCTATACCAGATTGTGGTGGAGGGTAAGTTGCTGATCATTGTACTTTATGTAGATGATTTGATTTTGACAGGTGATGAGCTGTTGATAATCTCATGCAAGGATGATCTTGCAAAAGAGTTTGATATGAAGGACTTGGGCCTCCTTCATTATTTCCTGGGATTGGAAATTTGGCAGAGCAGTGATGGACTGTTTGTTTCTCAGGGAAAGTATGCCCAGGAGATACTGGAGAAGTTCAACATGCATGGCTGCAAGCCTGTTGATACTCCTCTTCCTGGTGGATGGAGGAAGGAGGATGCTACTTCGGCGGAGGTAGTGGATGCCACTGTTTATCGACAGTTGGTGGGGTCGCTTATGTATTTGGCCAATACACGACTCGACATATGCTATGTTGTTAACCATCTTTCACAAGCTATGGTTAAGCCTACCAAGCTCTTCTGGAAGGTAGGCAAGCATGTATTGAGATATCTCAGAGGCACATCGAGATATGGATTATGGTAAAGACAGTCGGATGAGGTGAAGTTTCGTGGTTTCGCTTGATGCAAACATTGGGCGTGTGGAGCCCAAATCTGACGAAAGAGCACATCTCGGGAGAGATTTTCTTGACGGGTTGAGGCCAGCTTGGTACAAAGAAGGCAGATCGTGGCACCTCGGTAATCTCAGCGAGGCGCAGTATATGGCGTTGAGTTTGGTCGTACAAAGCAGGCTATATGGATGAGGAAGATCCCTGTCGTTGTTCCTGCTCACATCGGGATCCCACGTTATGATTTATTGTGATAATCGTAGCACAGGCATTAAACCTTCTTGCCAATCCAAAGATGTCAAGATAGATCTAAAACACATTGACATCCGTATCATCATACGTAGATCAGAAAGTGTTTTAAGATCATGTTACTTTCATACATTCCCACGGAGGATCAGGATGCTGATATCTTGACGAAAGCACTCACCAGGAGCAAATTCGAATACCACAGAGGCAGGATAGGGGTGGCAGATAATCCTTATCTTGTTGAGAGGGAGTGTTGAGATTGCAACAAGATGATGAGCTTAGTGGAAAAAAGTCGCCTTCACTAAGTGGGCCCGCATGCTATTTTTGGCGCAAAGTCTATTTTTAGACTATGTCTATTTTTAGACATATGGATCATGTTCTATGAGTTGCAGGATGCTATTTGTGGATGGTTGGTCAAGTCGGAAAAAATAGATGGACTTCTATTTTTAGACATATTAGGCAGAATCTATTTTTAGATTGCCAGTCTAAAAATAGATATGTTGAATATTATTAGCTCTTAATAATATTTGGACTATAAACATTATCTTATTCTCTTGGAGCACTTCAGTTAAGTGCACAGATGTGGCACAGGAGCTGACAGAAGGAATTACGCTATTCCCGAGGGTTAAGTGGAGCTATTGCATGGATACTTTAGTTAGAACTCATGTGACAGAGTTTGGTGGAGTTATTGAGGTAGTTGATGGAGTTGTGTTCAGTTTAACTGAGTTAAACATAGTTGAGCTAGTTGTATCTAGTCTAACTGATTTATACACTAGTGAGAGTGGTGTGAATTAATTATTAATTAATTCACTCATTATTAACTCATTAATCAACTAAAGAATACATCAGTTAACTTCAGTGCATGGACAGTTTCAGTGGAGACCAGTGGAGAGATAGGTGAAAGAGCAGTGTGACTATCAGTTGTGACTATACCGGTGCAAGAGTTTGCACCACACATTGATGGAGAGGCCAATGAATATTGCGCAGTGCATACCAGGTGGATTCGAACTCAATCAGAGCCAATATTCATCAGGGATTGCGCAGTAGAGGCAGGCTAACAGGTGGTAGAGATTGGAGCATGTGTTTTGCTAGATCTGAGCTTGTTTAGTGTGTAGAGATTGGAGATTGTATTGAGAGCTTGTGAGGAGCTTTGTGCAATGATTGTTACATGATCTATATAACATATAATATATAGATAGTTGGGGGTTTTCTGCTTTAAGCTTTCCCATGAAATACTGTGTTCATATGTGTGATTGTTTATGGTTTTAATGTGCGCATGTGATTGTTTTTATTTCCGCAATTAATGATCAATGGTAGAAGAGATTATGTATTGTGCATGAAGTTAAAATAGTGTGTGATCAGGAGAATCTCGGTGAATAATATATCAGTTATTCAAATTTCTACATTCCTATGGATACATTTAACAGTGTTAAATGTAATGCTTACCTATAAAATATTTAAGTTGATGTCATACAAATTTACAATATGTAATAAAAAAATACCCTTTGGATGGAGGTCTCTGAACTCGTTATACCCTTCTTCACATGTGCAAGGAATAATTTATAAATGACATGCTTGACAGAGACTTTAGACCAATTTCCACAGCCATCATTGATGCAAGAATCAAGCGTTCCTTGCTTCACTATGTCTATATGATTAGGTTTCTTCTCACTTTTCAGGTCATCTTGAAAATCATCCTTTTGCATTACCTCTTCACTTTCTAATACAGAGGCAGAAAATTGCATAAAAGAAAGCAGACAACTGGAGGCACTATGCCTGAGTGACAGGTCTTCTGATGACATGTCATACACACAATGTGAGAGAATAAGCAAGGTATATGGCTCGCCTATCTGGGAGAATAATTGAGCAGATATTTGCTCATAAGCAGCAAGCCTCTTATCATAATCAGATTCTCCAACTGTTGATAATGATATTGCATTTAAATCACCTACCAGTTTTGCCTGCAAGGAAGCAGCAAGAATTTAGGTCAACAATTAATAACATACTTTGCCAACTTGACCAATGAATAACAAAACAGAGTCGCCGTAAAGTTTAAACTAACATCATGGGACATCAAACAATATCAAACTTTGGTTCAACAAAACCATACAAGAATGGCTATCTTACAGGCAAAGCCAAGGAAGGATCAACTTTTGAAAGCCCTTTCAGGATATCACAAATAGCCACTCGAATATCCGATGTAGATGAAGTTAGCAATGAACTGAACATAGTTAGCATTTTAAGAACACTTCTGTCACCCAAAGCTGGAGAAACCTCTTTCAGAACACACAGAATCTCCATGAAATGCTCTGCAAATCACATTAACTACAATATGTTAATAAACGTCAATTATGGCACATTAATAAACATCAAATCTGAAATATAGCTACAATTTCTATAAATTATTTTTGCCCATGCCATTTACTCACCATTCTTGCTGACTTTTTTTATATCAAGGAATGGTAACAAACAATCAACAAATTGATTCACTACTTCTGAACGTGTTGCATATTTTCCCAGCAATTTAAAAATTCTTAGCTCATGCTTCCCAGGACCTGTGATACGTTTCCTGATAATGAAAAACCAGAAGGTCAATTGACAATCTATATGCAATCTGACAGCACACTGTTTCCTAGTACATGCTATTTATGTGTCAAATAAAACTTCAGTGATAACAAAATGAGAGATCAGAGGGGATGGTTTTCTAATATTCTGGAAGCAAATTAAAGCCAGATCAGAATTTAAAGCAAGATGTCACAAAATGAAGAAGAAAGCATGGGAAGAAGGGAAGGAAGGAAGACAAAGCAACAGAGAGGAAAAGCAGTAGACAAAAAACCCTACAGAAAAGTTGCAGATGATGGGCTTTATCAGATAGATGTTAGAACTAAAGAACAGCAAAAGTATCTATCGGTGATCAATGAATCATAAACAAAGGGTGAAGAACTTCAATGCATTGAGGGGAAATCTTTCCTCATGTCACTTAACTCTTTTGGGATACAAGAAACAACTTTGACAAGTTTCTTCATCTCAAGACAAATTTTAACCACTTATAAGTGAGACATTTTAATGTCACAAAAATCTAGATACGTGAAGTGAGTCCTAGGATGCATGTTGTATGCCAAGCCTTTGACATATTCAAAATATTGTACAATAAGAAGTGAATCTATTTTGTATACTAGCATATTCACCCAATATAGCTCCGAATTTAGGTTACTAATTAAGTGACTTATGTCACGTGTCATAAACAGAGTTTGTTAGATTAGGTTAGAGCTTAATTAATAAAGTGGTTCTATGTGATTTAGTATGTGAAATTGCCTCCCTTATATGTATTGACATCCTAACAATACTGTAGATGGACCATGCATACCATTCTGTCTTTTAATATATTGTCATTTGCATCATTTGTCCACATTCATCTCTGTAGAACTCATGCGTTAGTAGAGCCATGGTCAAGAGAAGAAGCCAAGGAAGAAACGGGTGAAGGGCCTAGGGACCAGTTGGCGAATAGAGATTGACTAATGGACTGCACAAACAAGTCAAGCATGGGACAAAGTAAGGTTCATTTACTCACGAAATGAGAAATCAAGATGGCTACAATAGGATCAAATGGACAGTCTATACCGACCATCATGAGGCATCGTGGCTGTGGTCGTCCCAGCACCAACGAAATTGATCTATTCGAATCAATGGGTTTCAAATCGAAACTCAGGGCCCACCCATTCGTTTGATTTGGAACTCGAGGGCACATTTCACAGGAAATGAGAGATGAATGTTCGAGAATAGACATTGATTTAAAAAATTGTAAAGTTACAAATCTTAACGCTTTAGGCTCAATTTGCACAATTCCAGGAAATTAGAACGGCACGTGCCAAAACACGCTCCCACTTGTTGAACCATGATGCCCTCATGTTTCCTAGAGACTCCTTAGACATTCCATAGACACTTCCTAGATGCTCCCTAAGGGTAATGTTAAATTCTCAATGGACTTCATACGGAGAAAATAGAATTTTCATATCCCATTAAGAATTCAATAGACTTAATAGATTTCAAGATTTTGAGATCAATGGGATTGAAGTATTACATTAGAATCTACCACGTATGAGGGTATGTGATTGACATTTAATCAAGAGCACCAACCCCTATATGTACCTCAGTGATGGTGGTGCTGATTGTTGAAACCCTTTGTCATGGCCTTGGCAAAATGTACCCTTCACTCAAATCAAAATCTCTGATCAAGCATGTTAAGCTTTTCCTACCATATTTTAAGGCTTGGATTAAGAAATTTGATCAAAATTAGGAAATCCTTATTGATGTCCTTGTTTTTTTTTTAGACAGGAAACAACAATCTCCCCGGTATATGTAGCAGCCCATAAGCCACATATACCAAAAACTCATGACTTTCGCAAGGACCAAGGCATCTAGCATTGGAGGCGTCTATCCCTCTAGCTTGGTCATGACGGGCAATAGACAACCCTACCCCCCTGCCGGTTTTGAACCTGTGACCTCCCAAGAGAAATCACAAGTTCTTAACCATTGAGCCCACTCAGGTTGTCTCTGATTGATGTCCTTGTTACTGCTCAATCTAGCAGCGGTCCTAGGAGGGGTTTCAAAGAGGCAACTACTAGACCAAGTGGCAACAATGGGACAAAGACCCACTGACACCTCAGTCAATGTCCCCTGCTCTTTACGGAATTTCACCAATGGGTGGGGTCCTGGTATGTGGGAAATCACTATGAATGGTGTATCAGTGATGGAAATTTAGTGATTTCAAGAGCCCATTCATAACACAGACTTAGACGATAGAGTTTACTTGCTCAAGAAGCAAGGTTTAGGGCTCTCCAAGAAAGGCTTAGCCTAAACCTAGGGATTTCAGTGGATACCTTAATAAGGAATGTCCTGTACCTAAGGTCCTTAAAGGAAAAAGGGTTTTAAGATGGTCTGTGAGATAAAGAGTGATATTAGGTGTGAGACCGCAAATATAGCCTCAAGGGGACCTAAGCTAAGGTCAAGGTTTAGGTGAAACTTCAAACAAAAGATCTTGGCCCAACAAGGGAGAAGAAAAGGGTGAAAGGAATTGATCAAACTTCAATTTTAGTGCAATGACCCCAGGAATCAACCAAGGAAGCATAGTGGTCAAGAATGGAGTTGGAGCCAAGGGTTTGGAATAATTCCAAATCTAGCCATGGAAAAACCCTAGCGCAGTTGTAGCCCAACTCACTCTTGAAATGGATGGCTACAATGGATTTCGCTTGACGCCCTAGGTGACCTCTAGGGTTAAGACTTAGAAAGGAGAAAAGAGGTGAAAAAGATATTCGTTAAGGTGATCACCAAGGATAAGATCAGTGCCCAGGCTATTGGGAGAATGGAGTCAATGTGCTTTCAACTTTTTGGAGTTTTTTCACCCAATCAAAGAGTCTCATAGCAACTTCGCATGGTCGTAGAGGCAGCTAGTAGATTACCAAAGGAATTTATACTTCTTTTTGCAGCAATTTGATGACTTCTCAAGGCAATTATGGATATAATTCACCTTTAGGAACATTCATTCACTATACTCAATCATGTAACATATGCAATACCCTCACAAGACCAAAATTTGACTAATTTGCATTAAATTAAGGAAGAATTTCAAATTTCATGAGCAAAAATTACATACATTATACATGATTACAAGAGAGAAAAATAAACCATGAAAAAGCAATTACAAGTATAGCGAGTATATCCAATCATCAAAGAGAGACAAAATCAAAGCTCCAAGATCAAGAGAGAGATATTCAAACATCAAAATGCATCAATGATCGTCCAATTTGTCCATCAATAGCTATATCGAAATTCTCAAGAAGAGAGAGATACAAATCCAAGTGATGATGATTAAGAGAGAATGTATCTATTCTATTTATACAATCCTCTAAGGGATTAGAATGGCCTATTTTAGCCTAATAATGCCCCTAAAGTAAAATAATGTGCAAAATAGCAATACTTTTGGTGACAAGCCCACCAAATAGCTCCATAATATGAAAAATAAGCCTCGCAAGAGGGTCGAAATGGTAATACAATAATTAGAAGGGCCATTGAAAGGCCTAGTGGTGTCCAATATGTGCCAAAATGAGTGGAAAGGATCCAAATATAGTGATAAAGGGGTTGGCCCCTTGATTTCCAAGCAAATGGCTTGTAGTGCTCCCAAGTGGCTATGGGGGCACAAGAACATCCTCACGGGTCTCCAAGTAGATCAATCGAGCCTATATCCCATCTGTAAGGTTTATAACAATGATGCAAGCCCTCCCTTTGTATCCCATGGTGAGACACAACCCCCATCTGGGCCCTGGATCAACTACCAAGTGTGTGGTGCAAGTGTGTAGCCAACTGGGCAAGGTCGTCCAAGTGCATCATCATCATCAAATAGTTGGAACATGAGCGAGCAATGGATGGTACTAAAGAACCCCATGGTGTGGCTATTTTCTCTCTGCTATAGTGGAGGCCCATGGCTCTCAACGCGCACCCTACAAATGCCAAAATGACCCTCTGGAGAGCTTGGACCACTTATAGGGAGACCAAACCCCAAGATGGATACCCACTTGCAATCCTGTAAAAGATCCAATGTGACTCCTCACCTTCTAGTACAACAAATTATCAGTGTAACTGAGTAAATGAGCTTACAAACCATGGAACAAAGTGGACACTTCATAGTGGCATGCCCTTCCAAAATGGGCTTTAGAGTGTACAGGTGTCTCCAAGTTCAAGAAGGAGGTTAACCAAGGACCCTATTAGGTGGTTTCAACCTCTAAGGGAGTGACAGGTCCATGGCACATCCATCAAGTGGGAGGTGTCATGTGATAAAATGATGAAACAGAGTGGGGCATTAAGGGAAGGCTCCAAGTCGCATGCCATAGTAAAAAGGTAGGTAAGATAAGGGAAGCCCGCACTTAGGTGTATGAATGCAGGAGGGAGCAATCGTGACACATGATTTACCCCAACCTTTGTTTTTCAATCCTTCTTCATATGCCTTTTTCCCTTTATTCATTTTTCTTTTAAAATTGTTCGGGGCTCTAGGGTATGAGAGCATGATGCAAATGATATAACAGCGAATACCCCTTAAGGTTGCGCAATTCGTCGCCCACCAAGGGTTGGGACAATCATGGGTTCCTTAATGATGCAAGGGACCAATATAGGGAGCCCTAGGAACGAAGGTGATGGCCATAATGATGGGGGTATAGCTCATGTTTGGTTTTTACCACGTGCTAAATTTGTATATCCTGACCATCATTTACATTTTGTGGTACATTTCTTGTTGAGTGGCCAAATTATGCTTTTTATTTTCTGTTTAGCTGCATCAACCTCTGAGGCATCATTCCAAGCTCGACCCAAAGTATGGACAAGGGTAGGGGGATTCTAACTCCTTGTGGACCCAAAGAACAAATGTGGACCCATATGGGAAATGTGTGAAACGGTTATAATGAGCAAAGGGGAGTGATGTATATGGTGTCGGGAAGAGAGACCACGCAACCAAAATCGGGATTTCTCATGTAATGCCACTCCTAAAACTAGTAGCCAATAAAGGAGATCCCACAAGACTAGGATACAAGGTTAACCACCAATTTGGACAAGAGGACAAGAGCACAAACCAAGCCCACTCTTTCCGCCGAATACCCCCACCGATACATGCCCAGAAGTTTCCATGATAAGTAAGCAAATATACCCAACTATATAATGAAAATCCATACCTCAGGGGTCGGAAGGCCCACCTTTAAAAATATGATCATAGCAGATGGGTGAGGGTCCATAGTGACTAGTTCAAGTGGCGGAGATGGTGGTACAACGAGCTATCTGGTGGTTGTAAGGGGCTGTTGGTTGCCGGTTGAGGACCATCTAGGAAAAAAAATTCTCCTATGGGTGTCACCCATAGGTGGTGGGTAATGGTCCCTATAGAATCAAGGTAGAGGCAAAGGCTAGACAAGAGGAGAAGAATCGAGGATGACATTAGTCATGAGGATCCTGTTATAAGTTATGGTAGTACTTTGTTTGTCACAAAGTGTTGGACCATGCATGACAATGTTGCCCCACAACTACAGTATTTGACAAAAAGAGTGCTTTTACAAATGGTGAACACTTCCTCTATAGAGAGGTGTTTAGAAACTATCTCACTTTATTCTTTTGGACCTATTGGCCTTCATATTTTGGTCTGTAGATGGCCTATTTTGTAAACATAATTATTTGGTCAATGTTATTGTTGATACTTATTAGATAACCTATTGCAGTCCATAAATTACTGGCCTACTTTCTATTATATGACTTAAACAATTGTATGCTCGTTTGTAATTGATAGAATCTAAATTGTAGATGGTCAATCCTCAAATATTTAATAAAAATGTACTATCGATGCCATTTCTATCTTGATTTATGTACAAATATTCATGCTTTCATATATTTTGCAACTAATTTGTCTATACATAATGATGCAACTGCATGTCAAGGTCGTTATATTGTATTAGCAAAGGTTAGGCTAGTAGCCATGAATATTGAAGCATTTTCCCTCGAATACACACACTTGTGATTTCCCTGTTGTATCCAATTCCTTGATTTTCAAAAGTTTGGGGGATTTGTATCTAAATCCGCATCTATATCCAAATCTTGGTAACTTAGGTTGGGGGTAGATCTGGACCACCCATTGAGTGATTGTCTTGAATAGGTAAGCCATTGTTGAGGGTTGGGTGATCACATCTACCTATTGCCAAGGTAACTATTCTAACAACAAGATTGAGATTTCACGAGAGGAGGGATGGTCTTGTTACCACTCAATGTAGCAGGGGTCCTAGGAGCGGTACCTCGTGGACAAATTCTAGACCAAATAACAACTGGACCACCCATTGAGTGATTGTCTTGAATAGGTAAGCCATTGTAAAGGGTTAGGAGATTGCAGCTACCTATTGCCAAGGTAACTAGTCTAACAACGAGATTGAGATTTCACGGGAGGAGGGATGGTCCTATTACCACTCAATGTAGCAGGGGTCCTAGGAGCGGTACCTCGTGGACAAATTCTAGACCAAATAACAACAATGAGACAAAGACCCACTGTCACCTCAGTCAGTGTCTATTAAATTTGGTAACTAGGGCCAAACTCCATGTTGCACTGCTCATATGATGGAGATGATATTTTTGTTGGATTCCACTTTCGGAGAGGTGCAAGATTGATCTAAAGATCATCTTGTTTGGATGAGTAGAAGTTGCATTTTGAATTTATTTTCCACACATGTGCAATTTGCCAAGGTTGGCCAGAATATGCTGCAAGCTCCATCGATGTACTCCTGGAGAGTACTACTCACTGAAAGTACTGCAGCTCGACCGACTGTATGTACATCTATCTGTACCTCATCAATGTGTCGGCCAAAAGATGAATGCTCCACCATATCCAACAGCTCCTGCTGTCTAATAGCCCCCTGCATAACAATCCCATCAACCTCCAACATCTCTAGAGGATATGGATCTGCAACTGCCATCACTGTACTCAGTGTCAATGCATCTAACTGCTCCTCCTCAATGGCTGACCCCGCGGTTAGCCGAATATCCATCACCGACTCGATGTGAGCCTCCACGTGGCTCTCCCTCAAAGGACCATCATGCATGATGTGCATAGCATCCTCCTCTACTGACTCAGGCTCCATCACATATAGCTCCGACTGGATCATCACAAGTGTCTCATCGCATAGGGCATCTCCCATAGAGTCCCCTGACTGCTCACCCTGTATACTAGAATGCAGCTCTGGTCTACTGTCTCCATCTTTGTGTGACTGCTCTCACTCCCCAGAAGCGACCTCAACTGATCCTATGGACTCATATGAAGAAGAGTACTCACTCTGGCATACAGGAGAAAGGCCCTCCTGTTCTACCTCCACCACCTCATCTGCAGTGAATATGCCATCCACCCTCTTGATGAAGTGTTGATACAATGTCTGGAGTCTAGACGCATGCTGGAATGCTATCTCTATGGAACCCAGTATCCTCTTCTCATGCATGATCTCAACATGCACTGAGGGAAAAATGATGCATATCTCCCTCATGACCCGCTCCCCAAGCGTAGGCTCAGCAATGACTAATGTGCCACCACTGCAGAGGATTATCTCATCCCCTAAACTGTGGCTGTCAACTAGCGTACTGACCCAGTGCCACTGCTGAGAAGTCTCTCGCCTAGTGTGCTGAGGGCCATCCAAATACCTTGGGTGTGCCTCACGGACCTTGCTGCTCATGCCCAAAGTGCCAAAGGACAACAACAAAATCAATTGTGCCCATGAGTGATGTAGAAGAGTGTCGGATGTGTGAGTCCCCACAGATACCATCAAGTATCGCTCCTCTGTCTCCTCATCGATCCTGGGTGAAATACCCCCAAAGGTAAGCCTCGTGTCCCTGTCTGTGAGTCTCCCTGGATGCAATACTCTAAGACCCTGCTGTGCCGCGCCATACGCCCTCGCAAGCCACCAGTCATCCAGGTACTCCTCAACATGCCACTGCACACTAAGGCATACCCCTGAATACTGCTGGATACCCCATGCTACTGTTGTACCACCCTGTACCGTCTCGTGCCCTGACTGTGTCCAGGAATCTGTCACTCCACGCGTGCTCTCAATGTGATGTAGGGCACTCCTACTCCACAATGCAGTCCCACACACTACGGTACACCACCATGTAGCTCCATGTCCACCAGTAGTCCACTGATCACTGCTAGAGGCTCCCACACATCTATGGATGTGATGTCCTAGAACTGTGCCTCTACATATCGGACTACCACCAATCGGTATCGTCATATTCCCCGTCGCATCACTATACCCGCCAACAAATGGATCATCACTGCAAATCCTCCTCGAGGGGTCCGAGAAGTGAATCTCCCTGTGCGTCAGTAGTGTTACCACCACTGCTCGGCTCCGCTGCATCCTCTGTGCCCCACACGAAGGTGAAGAATCCTTGGCCCCATACAAGGTGCCATCTGGTGGCCTGCCAATGCCACCTCCTCCGACAAGCTCCAGCCAAGGTGTGCTGACCACTCCGTGATCCCGTGTATGAATGTCATGCCAAGACAACCTAGGGAGTCTGCCCATAAACTGGTTGGTCACTGGAGCTGACCGAAACTGCACATGCTCTACTGCTAGGCCATCTGTACTCTCCAAGACATAGTCAGCCGACTTGCCTGGGAGACGATAGGTGATCCCACCTGGATCCCAATGCCAATCTGGGGTTCCTGTATTCCCCATGCATAGAAACTCTTGCTGAGCTACACTCGGACCCATCACTATCTCGATAGCCCGCTCCACCGAGTACCAACTCAAAATCTCTCGCCATCCAACCTCAACATGTGGATGCTGTACCCTGTGCAACTCTGATCGTCTCATACCGCTATCCAAGTCAACATATGAGATCTGACTAGGTGGCTCTGCCTCTCTCTCTCCAACGGGAAGAGATGACCCAACAACACTGCTAGTCCCATCCATGCATGCCCGAAGGGGAATGATCTGACGCTCCAACGTGCCCTCTGATTGTACCATCAGGGAATCCAGTCGTTCCCCAATGCGGACCAACTTGGCCGCCGACTTGGCACAAGTCACTCTCATACCCTCCAGCTCCTGGTCTTGCAACAAAATGGCCTCCCGTACTGACGTGGCCTTCCCTCTCAAAACTCGAAGGTCCGTCCGAAGCCGATGATACCGCTGTATGCGACCATCATCCAATACCTCTGTACCTGCTAGTGCCTCATCGAAGGTGGATATATCTCCTAATGCCTCACCCATCTGTCGTGTGCTGCTACCACCTGAAGACTCGGACACGACTCCGGTCATCACCTCAATGGATGGCTCTACTGAAGTAGGCTCTACCTTCTCCACTACCACATCAACCAACATGGCCAAGGAGGTCTCCAATGAGGGTGAATCCTGTGTCACACTAGGTGTAACCTCAGACTCCCTGCAATCCTGTGTTCCCTCATCCTCCAAGTGCGAGGTAACCATTTTAATGGTTTCTCTCTCCGATACTCGGTCAAGCTGGAAAGAGGTATCCAACTTGTCCACCCAAGCTTTTTCTGAGCGCCTGGATGACCCGTCAAATGTCGGTAGATGGAATCTGTCCACTGTGCGCCGTAAGCCCCCAACATGTGAGCGCCTGTTCCCTCTGTGAAAGTTGTGAGGTCTACTATCACGCTGGAGCTGGACAAAGTCTCTGAACGAGAGAGCCTCCATGAACTCCTGCCCGTATGCCTGGTACTCTGCAAAATAGTCACCCATGTGGCCCGGCTCCGGCTCTCGCTGTGTTGCTGCCCCTATGTCTTCATCCAGAAAAGTGGGCATGGTAGGACGTGTGGGTGTATGTGATGGCATATGCTGAGTGGCATCAGGCTCTGGCAAATGGTGGGATGTGCCTGATCCCTCACCAATCTGAAAACCCCTTGGGGTCATCATCATCACCTGCCATCGGCTCTTTCTGCTATGTGTCTACAGGCTCCTTAGAAACTGCACAGCTGCTGCAAAACCATACTGCTGCTTAACTTCGACCTCTGATTTACCCACTGAAAACTACTCAGAAAATTCTAGGAATTTGGGAAGGTGATCCTTGCCCAAAACCCCTGCTCGACTGTGCTCCCTACGAAGAATACCGTACCATCTAGAGGGTACCAACTCATGATCTCCCGCCAGTCCATCCTGGAAGAAGAATCCGATGTAGCAATAATAACGGCATATGGAACACGCCTAAAGTGTTGCCGCCAACCCGTAATCAACTCCCACTGCTCTGCCCTGTCTGCCAATGAGAGCTGCCTGTAGAAGGAAACCCCTCTCTCTATAATGGGCGAAAGTGGGCAAGATATGCTGCAAGCTCCATCGATGTACTCCTGGAGAGTACTACTCACTCAAAGTACTGCAGCTCGATCGACTGTATGTACATCTATCTGTACCTCATCAATGTTTCGGCCAAAAGATGAATGCTCCACCATATCCAACAGCTCCTGCTATCTAATAGCCCCCTGCATAACAATCCCATCACCCTCCAACATCTCTAGAGGATATGGATCTGCAACTGTCGTCACTGTACTCAGTGTCAATGCATCTGGCTTGCTCCTCCTCAATAGGCCGACCCACAGCGGTTAACCGCCATATCCATCACCGACTCAGTGTGAGCCTCCGCCCGGCTCTCCCTCGGTTATCATGCATGATGTGCATAGCATCCTCCTCTACTGACTTAGGCTCCATCATATACAGCTCTGGCTGGATCGTCACAAGTGTCTGCGCAAAGTTCCCCGTCTCCCCATAAAGTCCCCAGTGCTCACCACGTATCTTGCGGAATGCCCAACTCCTGATATCATCTCCCATCTCTGTGTGACTGCTCTTGCTCCCCAGAAGCGACCTCAACTGATCCTATGGACTCATATGAAGAAGAGTCCTCACTCTGGCATACAGGAGAAAGGCCCTCCTGTTCTACCTCCAACACCTCATCTGCAGTGAATATGCCATCCACCCTCTTGATGAAGTGTCGATACAATGTCTGGAGTCTAGACGCATGCTGGAATGCTATCTCTACGGAACCCAGTATCCTCTGCTCATGCATGATCTCAACATGCACTAAGGGAAGAATGATGCATGTCTCCCTCATGACCCGCTCCCTAAGCGTAGGCTCAGCAATGACTAATGTGCCACCACTGCAAAGGATTATCTCATCCCCTAAACTGTCGTTGTCAACTAGCGTACTGACCCAGTGCCACTGCTGAGAAGTCTCTCGCCTAGTGTGCTGAGGGCCATCCAAATACCTTGGGTGTGCCTCACGGACCTTGCTGCTCATGCCCAAAGTGCCAAAGGACAACAACAAAATCAGTTGTGTCCATGAGTGATGTAGAAGAGTGTCGGATGTGTGAGTCCCCACAGATACCATCAAGTATCGCTCCTCTGTCTCCTCATCGATCCTGGGTGAAATACCCCCAAAGGTAAGCCCAGTGTCCCTGTCTGTGAGTCTCCCTGGATGTAATACTCTAAGACCCTGCTGTGCCGCGCCGTGCGCCCTCGCAAGCCACCGGTCATCCATGTACTCCTCAACATGCCACTGCACACTAAGGCATACCCCTGAATACTGCTGGATACCCCATGCTACTGCTGTACCACCCTGTACCGTCTCGTGCCCTGACTGTGTCCGGGAATCTGTCGCTCCCCGCGTGCTCTCAATGTGATGTAGGGCACTCCTACTCCACAATGCAGTCCCACACACTACGGTACACCACCATGTAGCTCCATGTCCACCAGTAGTCCACTGATCACTGCTAGAGGCTCCCACACATCTATGGATGTGATGTCCTAGAGTTGTGCCTCTACATATCGGACTACCACCAATCGGTATCGTCATGTCCCCCGTCGCATCACTATACTCGCCAACAAATGGATCATCACTGCAAATCCTCCTCGAGGGGTCCGAGAAGTGAATCTCCCTGTGCGTCAGTAGTGTTACCACCACTGCTCGGCTCCGCTGCATCCTCTGTGCCCCACACGAAGGTGAAGAATCCTTGGCCCCATACAAGGTGCACCATGCGGCCAGCACCGCAATGCCACCTCCTTCGGCAAGCTCCTGCCAACAGGTGTGCTGACCACCCGTGATCCCGTGTATCCGTGATCCCGTGTGTGAATGTCATGCCAATTAGCAGGCTGACACAGGGTCTGCCCATAAAGCTGATTTGGTCGCACGGAGCTAACCGAAGCGCATGCTCTGCTACTGACCCGCTCTGTGCTCTCCAAGACATAGTCGGCCGACACCACTGAGAACGGGCGGGTGATCATGGATCCCAATGCCAATACGGGGTTCCTATATTCCCTGTCGCAAAACTCTGTTTGAGCTACCACTAGGACCCATCACTATGCGATAACTGGCTCCCGCAGAGTACCAACTCAAAATCTCTCTCCATCCAACCTCAACATGTGGATGTTGTACCCTGTGCAACTCTGATCGTCTCATACCGCTATCCAAGTCAACATATGAGATCTGACTAGGTGGCTCTGCCTCTCTCTCTCCAACGGGGAGAGATGACCCAACAACACTGCTAGTCCCATCCATGCATGCCTGAAGGGGAATGATCTGACGCTCCAACGTGCCCTCTGATTGTACCATCAGGGAATCCAGTCGTTCCCCAATGCGGACCAACTTGGCCGCTGACTTGGCACAAGTCACTCTCATACCCTCCAGCTCCTGGTCCTGCAACAAAATGGCCTCCCGTACTGACGTGGCCTTCCCTCTCAAAACTCGAAGGTCCGTCCGAAGCCGATGATACCGCTGTATGCGACCATCATCCAATACCTCTGTACCTGCTAGTGCCCCATCGAAGGTGGATATATCTCCTAATGCCTCACCCATATGTCGTGTGCTGCTACCACCTGAAGACTCGGACACTACTCCGGTCATCACCTCAATGGATGGCGCTACTGAGGTAGGCTCTACCTTCTCCACTACCACATCAACCGACATGGCCAAGGAGGTCTCCAATGAGGGTGAATCCTGTGTCACACTAGGTGTAACCTCAGACTCCCTGCAATCTTGTGTTCCCTCATCCTCCAAGTGCGAGGTAACCATTTTAATGGTTTCCCTCTCCGATACTCGGTCAAGCTGGAAAGAGGTATCCAACTTGTCCACCCAAGCTTTTTCTGAGCGCCTGGATGACCCGTCAAATGTCGGTAGATGGAATTTGTCCACTGTGCGCTGTAAGCCCCCATCATGTGAGCGCCTGTTCCCTCTGTGAAAGTTGTGAGGTCTACTATCACGCCACGAGTGAGACGAAAGTCTGCAGGCAGAGAGCCTCCATGAACTCCTGCCCGTATGCCTGGTACTCTGCAAAATAGTCACCCATGTGGCCCAGCTCCAGCTCTCGCTGTGCTGCTGCCCCTATGTCTTCATCCAGAAAAGTGGGCATGGTAGGACGTGTGGGTGTATGTGATGCCATATGCTGAGTGGCATCATGCTCCGACAAATGGTGGGATGTGCCTGATCCCTCACCAATCCGAAATCCCCTTGGGGTTTCCCACCCACTTTCCCCCTATCCGTATGAGTGGAGTCTCTGACACATAAGCATGTGTTGGAGGGAGCGCCTCTCTAAATCTCCTCTCTCATCATCATCACCCGCCATCGGCTCTTTACGCTATGTACTCTACGGGCTCAGATTTTGTGGCTAACACCAAAGCCATGGCAGCAACTTAGAGCCTACGGTTACCTTTGAAAGCTACTCGAGAAAATTCTAGGAATTTGGGAAGGTGATCCTTGCCCAAAACCCGAGAAAAACCAGAAAACGTTTCTTCTATTTCCAACCTTCAAAATTTGACCCTTTATATTTTGGCCCTTTTTGCAATTTCATTTTTGGTCTTTATATTTGCTATTGCTCTCCAAAATTCGAGAAACCTCTGTATGATCTCTTTCTGATGTCATAGACCACGGCGAGAGCCGGAGTATGCTACGATATCCCTTTGTAATATCCCGAAAGGGAAATAGACAAAAATACAAGCATACGACAATATAGGAAATGCCGAAAATAGAACATAAAGCAAATACACATAAAAATGCTGGAAATGCTAAGACATTTTATTAATCTGAGAATATAATGAGATACAATGGATAATCAGAATAAATGCACCCATCCTTGCTCAAGGCAAGTGAAGAACCCTCTCGAGCAATCATTTGCTACAAGAAACTACATCCCGAGCCTGCTTTGGAAAAGCTAGCAAATGGCTAGCTGGCTGTTTGGAATGAGCTGTGGCTAGGGGCTGATCCCCTTGCCGGAATGAGCTGAAAATCGGCAAACCACCTGAACTCACCACCTCGGACAAAGCCCAGAAACCATATACAAAACGGACCACCTCCGAAAATCACCCCCAGAAACCCTCTTCCTAGAAAAACGCTGTCCCTCCAAGAACAGCACAGACACCAACTGAAATAGACTGAAATGGGGCCACAACTCCTCAGGAAAATCTCCCACTGATAAACGCTGAACCTCCACACCGGAATAGGCCTGAATCTCCTGCAGAAATCTCTACCACTGAACAGCTCCAACTCAAACTGCTTCCTCCCTCCAAGAGTCCTGCGATCATAATGGATGATGCTCCTCAGCAAAACTCCCAAACAAAACACCTGCAAATCTCCTGCTAAAGACTGAAGAAAAACCTTGCCCGAGCAGGCACTCGAAGTCCCCCGGGGCCAAGGGTGAGATCTCCGATTGGAGACACTCAGTCGCACTAAACAGTGCTGCAGACCGACTAAACAGCCAGCGTGCTCAAGTAGACAAAGTCTAGCTCAATATCATCAACAATATCAATAATACCCAAATGAGATAGCTCTCCCCCCTTTTATAACGCTGGCCCTCCTCAAAACCCTACGTGGTCCCTCTCTCTCCCACGTGCTCCTCATGGGCCTGTGCAGAAGCTTCTAGAGGCTACGTGAGCCTCCTCTCATACGTGGTGTGGACCCCCAAGGCTCCCCCTTAAGTTATAACGTTGCATCTACTAGGGAAACACTTTATTTTATTTAAGTGAGTTAGCCCCCCTTTTCTCACTTTTATTTATTAATTAACTATAGGCGGCAAAACTATACAATAATCAAATATTCCAATTAGCGGTGCTAATTAGGAATATTACATGAAAAGAGCATTTACATGTACAAAAGAGTATATCCAATAATCAAATTATGCCAATAATGAAGCTCCAAGACGAGAGAAAGATCCAAACATCAAAATTTATTCCATATCATCCAAACTCGTCCTCCAAAATGGTAGCGAAAATCTCACAAGAGCTAATAACCCAATCCAAGTGATGATGAATGAGAGAGAATGCCTCTCTTCTATTTATACAATCTTCCAAGGGATTTAAATGGCCTAATTTGGACTAATAATGCCCCTAGAATAAAATAATGTGCATAATAACAATACTTTTGGTGACAAGCCCACCAAATAGCTCAATAACATAAGAATAAGTCTCTCAAGAGGGTCGAATGATCAATAAAGTGAGTAGTTGGGCCTTTGTGGAGGCCTAATGAAGTCCAATAGGTGCCATGATGTAAAAATTGACTCCAATCATAGTGGACAAGGGGTTAGCCCCTTGTTTTCCAATCAAGAACCTATGGTGCTCCCGAGTGGGTGTGGGGGCACAAGGACATCCTCATGGGTCTCCATGTAGATCAAAAATGCCTGTAGACCATCTATAAGGGCTAGGATGATGACATAAGCCCTCCCTCTGCAATGGGAGACATCCTCTGGACCCTGAAACATCTTCTAAGTGTATGGTTCAAGTGTGGAGCTGGTTGGGCATGGTGAACCAGGTGCATCATCCTCATCCAAAAGGGTGGAATACGAGCAATCAATGAGTGGTGTTGGGGATCCATGAAGTACTCTCTACTATGGTGGAGGTCCATGGCTCTCAACACTCACCATACAAGTGCCAATGTGCCCCTCTAGAGGGTTAGGACCCCGTATAGGGAGACCAAGCCCCAAATGGAAACCCACCTGCATGTTGAAGAATAACTAGGTTCAGTCTTTATTAATGTATTTGAGTCACTATGTAATGTACATGTCAAAAGAATAAAGAAAAAAAAGTATTATTATTACAATGACTTATTAAAGCATGGGTTTCAAGCTTGGATCATTATGTTTTAGGTCAAAGTCTTCATTGAGGACTTCTAGGATTTATTATGAGTCTATAGAGTCATTGTACATTTAAAAAGAGCCTTCTTAGGCTTTTGAATAATGTAAATGTGAGAATTCAAAGCCCGGAATCCTACTACAACCAACTAAATTTACTTCACTTACTTGTAAATTACATTTACAAGTTATTTACGGATTTCTTCTGTAAATACTAAACCAATTACTGAAGCAACCTTCACTTAATTAAATTAATATGCTGAAACAAGAAACTAAGCAAAAGAAAAGAATATCACACAAGACACTGTTGTTTTTGGACAAACGTCCTCGGAAAAACCCAATGTGGGAAAACCAGTGTAGCAAATCTGAGGGTTTTATTATTAAGCAACAACTATTTCTGAATACAATCTCTGGATGCCTTGTTGGCAATCTAGTACAAATAATATCACTCGGCAGAAGAAATTAGTGAGATTACCTCACTTTACACTGCAAGTCCCGGCTGATCCGATAGCTGAAACGACGCACCCCTAGTACCCTTTGCGTTGCCTCTGCACAGTAATTGAGTGGGCCTGCGTGGGGAACTTTGGAGGACTGCATCACCTCCTCTGTTGGATCGGTTTGCTCTCGGGAAACTTGATTCTGTAGAAATTTCTGAATCTTAATTCTTATGCAGAAATTATTACCGTTAATCTGGTTAAACTTCTCCTACTTATACAAGTTATTAACTGAATAAATTCAAGTTAACATCAAAGAAAAACACATAATAGATCTCTACCAATTCAGATCTAGAATAAGCATATGCACACACAGACACGGTGACACAGATATTTCTGGACAAACTGTCCCCGGAAAAACCCAATGTGGGAAAACTGGTCTCTGGCTGTTGGAGGGTTCTATTATTAAGAATATTTCTGAATACACAACTTTGTTTTCCAGAATCGGAAAAACCTACAGAGAAAACTCTAGATTTGCAGCTCCCAGCTGATCTAAGACCAAAAATACTGGCTGATCCACACCCTCAAACGGGATTTACAGAACTCAGCCAGATCTAGGCCTAGAAACCCCAGCGCTGCCCTTGAAAGACACTGTTGTTGCTGCTGCTACTACCGTCTGTTGCTACTGCTGCTGCTGCTGTCGTCTGTTGCTACTGCTCCTGCTGTCGTCTACTGCTGCTGTCTACTGCTGCCGTTGTTGCCTTTCTCCGCGCTGCCCTTGCTAATCTCTTTTCTTCTTCTTGTGTATTCTAGACCCCAGGATCAGATCATCCCCTTGGTCTAAATTCCCCTTTGCAACTGAAACACTTCTGAGAATTCTTAGCAACCCCGCCCTAGAATCTCAACTCAGCTTCAGTGCTCTGCCTCCATGTGTGTTTTACAAATGACCCCAAGCCTTTCCTTTATACTTTTCTCGTTGATAAATCAACGGCCAAGATTATATCTTTAATCAATGGCTAAGATTAAAAGAAAGCTTGATCCGTGTGACTTAAGATAATTTCATCACATGTTTAATTAAATTCACTTTAATTATTTTATTTTCCTAAGTTTTAACTTAGGAAATACATTAAAATAATTAATTAATTTAATATCTCCTAAACCAGATGAAATTTCCCAAATCCATTCTGGGTCTTGTAGATCCAGTGTACTCTAGTACCTCCACAAATTTTGGGAGCTAGAGCACAGCTGATGCTACCCCAAATACACAAAATCTCAACAGTCCCTCTTAGCATCAAGGGTGTGCTCTAGCAATTCATCACACTCATGCATTACATGATTTTGGGCACAGGTTCTGTGTTGTTGAAGCTTGGCCTCCTGCCACTATACTCTGCATTGCTGCTGCCATTCTGTACTGCTGCCCATGACTCTGCCACGACCACTGCAACCACTGTACTGCAGCTCCCTCTTCTTCGAAAGACCACCCTTTCCTCTAGTGGAAGGGGTTCTCGATCATTCCCATTTTCTCTCTGAAGTAAGTGAACTTAACCTTATTCAGAGTCTTTGTGAGAATGTCTGCTACTTGTCCACCTGTAGGAGTGTATCGTCACTGTACTGCTCCCTTCTTAACATAGTCTCGGATAAAGTGACACTGAATGTCAATGTCCTTCGACCGGTCATGAAACACAAGATTCTCAGAGAGCTTGATGCAACTCTGATTATCACACATGATCTTGGTTGGCTCTATTTGTTTCTTAAGTAGGTTCAAAATTAATTTGTGGAGCCATATGGCCTCACACGAAGCCGTGCTTGCTGCCATGTACTCTGCCTCGGCTGAGCTCAGTGCTATGGACTTTTGTTTCCTGCTACACTAGGGGGTCATTCCTAATCCGAGACTGAAACAGTACCCACTGGTACTTTTCCGATCTACTGTGCTTCCAGCCCAGTCTGCATCTGTGAACCCACTTAACTGAATTTCATTTTCCTTCGTGTACTTTAGCCCATACTTGATTGTCCCTCTCAAGTATCTGAGAATATGTTTAGCTACTGCCTAGTGAGCTCTCCTTGGTTCCACCATGAATTGACTGAGGGTATGCACTACATAGCAGATGTCTGGTCTTGTATTGACTAGATACATCAATGACCTGATGAGCTGTCTGTACAAGGTGGGATTAGCCTCATCATCCTCTGATGTGTCTATCTTCTTCCAGTTAGTGATCATTGGCATGGCCATGGGTCTACAGTCTTCCATTTGGAATCTTTTCAGAATCTCTGTCGTGTATCTTCCTTGCCCTAGGAAGATTTCTCCTTCATGCTGCCAAAATTCTAACCCAAGAAAATAGCGCATCCGTCTCTAGTCCTTCATGTCAAATTCTGTTGCCAGATTCTCCTTGCAGTCCAGGAGGAACTTGGATGACCCAGTCAAAAACAAGTCATCCACATACAAAACAAGAATAAGTGGCACATCTCCTACTCTCAAGTAGTATAAGTTGGGATCTGCGCCACTCTTGACAAACCCCGTCTTTTGCAAGTAGCCATCAATCCGACCATACCATGCCCTGGAGGCTTGTTTCAAGCCATACAAGGCTTTCTTAAGTCTACAAACATGAGTCTTCTGCTCATGTGTCTCGACGCCCTCTCGCTGCTCTATGTACACTTCTTCCTCTATCACACCATTAAAGAGCGCAGTCTTGAGATCTGTCTAGTGAATCTCCCATCCCATCTGCACTGCCAAAGAGATGATGGATCTGATAGAAGTAACCGTGCTACAGGAGCAACGTTTTCTTCATTGTCAATGCCTTCTTTCTGGGCATACCCCTTTGCTACAAATCTTGCTTTGAATTTCTCTATGCTACCATCTGCAACATATTTGATCTTGTAGATCCACCTGGATCCTACAACAGATATGTCCTGTGGTCTAGGGACTACTTCCCAGACATCATTTGTCATGATGGAGCTATACTCCTCCACCATGGCATCTACCCATACCTGATGCTGAGTTGCTTCCCGAAAGGTAGAGGGCTCTCCAACCTGAGCTACCAGTGCCTAATATCTGTCAGGTTGTTTCCTTATCCTCTTCCTTTCTATAGGTGTTCCAACAAATCCTTCTGCATCTCTAAGGATCTGTTGGAGTTCTTTGCTCGGTCTCCCATCAGTGGTGAGTGGTCTCACTTCTTCTTCCTCCTGTTCTTCATCGGAGGAGCTTCCTTTAGAACAATTGTGCCTAGGAGAGGTCGTTGAGGCTATACCAGTGGATCTTCCTCAATCTGCGTATCTATGGCCATCTCTCGAGATTTCCTAAAGGCTCTTTCATCAAGGAATTTTACATCCCTTCTTACCACAACTTTCTTGCTCTCTAGAATATAAACGCGGTATGCCTTTGCATTCTCACTGTAGCCCATCAGAAAACCCTTTTTTGCAGTTTGATCCAGTTTCTTCCTCTTTTCCTCTGGAACATGGTAGTATGCTACGCTGTCGAATATCTTGATGTGGCTCACTTTAGGCTTGCTGCCTCTGAACACACTTTCGGGAGTAACCTTCCCCAAAGCCCTATTTGGAACTCTGTTCTGAATATAGACTGCTGTAATGCAGGCCTCTGCCCATAAAAATTCGGGCATTTCCTGGTCGTACAACATTTCCCTTGCAACTTCTATTATGGTTTGATTCTTCCGTTTTGCAACTCCATTTTGTTCTGGATTGTAGGGAGTTGTCCACTCTCTCTTGATTCCTTCCTGTGCACAGAAATTTGTGAAGTCTTTATTGATATATTCTCCACCGTTATTTGACCTTAACTTCTTGATCTTCTTTTCTGTAGAGTTCTCCACCAATGCTTTGGAATATTTAAACCAATTAAAGACTTCATCTTTTGTCTTCAGAAAATAGATCCAATTTTTCCTGGAATAATCATCAATGAAGGTGGCAAAATATTTTGCCCCACTGGGAGTTGTTGTAGACATCGGACCGCAAATGTCATAGTGTATTAACTCTAATACACCTTTGGCTCTGTTGCTGCATCTTGGAAACACTTCCTTAGCATACTTCCCTAGTACGCATCCTCTGCAAACATCGTTTTTCTTTGTGCTTAGTTCAGGAGCCCCTATGACAGTATTTTTGAGAATCCCCAAGGCTCCATGATTTAGATGCCCCATCTTTTTGTGCCATAACTCATTCAGATCTCTGTTGTCTGTACTGCCAATTAGGGCCACCGGAGATTCAAGCTGAAGCTTATACAGCTTGTGACTCCTTAATCCAATTTGTGCCTTTTTACTCTAGTTAGGATGTTTGACATATACTTTGTCTTGAATAAAGTATACATCATAGCCCTTGTTCTGAATTTGAGACACCGAGAGTAAGTTCATCCCCAACCCTTGTACATGCAGAACATTCGTGGCTCGAATCTTGTGGCCATCTTCCGTCTGAAAAGTTATGGTACCTCTCCCAATGGGGGTACATTTTCCTTTGTTTCCCATAGTTATTTGGAAATTCATCTGCTCCTCTTGATAGCTCGAAAAACATTCTCGAACCCCCGTCATGTGAGCAGATGGTCCACTGTCAATATACCAAACATCAGGGAGGAGCTGTGCTTGACACACATGCAAGATCCTCCTCTAGTCTGGATGCCAACACTTTCATGTCATGTTCCCTCTGCATTTCTGCATGCTCTGGAGGACTGCGCGAGTCCTTTTGGTTGCATGAACACTTCCCTTGGTTCATGTTAAATTTTCCCTTCTTGTCAACTACGCTGCCCCTTCAGATTTGCAATTGCTCTGATACCATGTAGAAATCTCTGAATCTTAATTCTTATGCAGAAATTATTACTGTTAATCTGGTTAAGCTTCTCCTACTTATACAAGTTATTAACTGAATAAATTCAAGTTAACATCAAAGCAAAACACATAACAAATCTCTACCAATTCAGATCTAGAATAAGAATATGCACACATAGACACAGTGACAGTTATTTCTGGACAAACTGTCCTCGGAAAAACCCAATGTGAGAAATCCGGTCTCTGGCTACTGGAGGGTTCTATTATTAAGAATATTTCTAAAAATAATAAATAATTAGAGTAAAATGCTCTTCGGGCGGAATTTCTCCAAACAATTTATCGGTCTTAGTGATATCATGTGTTTTAGCCCTTCCGCAAAATTTCGAAGCTAGAGCACATCCGATGCTACCCAAAAATCAACAATATCATTGTACACCCCTAGGTAACACAGCTTACTATCGTACCACCCTGTATCATATGCCATCTCGCATGCATCAAGTTACTGAATAATTAATTTATCAGTTAGAAGAATTAATACTAGTTGTTGCAATAGGATTCCTGATTTGACGAATTTTCACATGGTATCAGAGGATGTGTAGCTGAGTGCAGGAGGAGTAGAAGAACAGATCCAGTAGATCCAGCGTTGAAACAAAAGTTGGGGATCAAAGAGCTGCATAAGCAGCAGATCGATTTCCCAGTGAAGTGCATAGTCCAAGTCAGGAGGGTCAAAACTAGTAAGGAAAATCTCTCTCTGAGTGAGTCGACAAAGAGGAAAGATTTTTTAGATTGTAGTTTGGCAGAGGCAGAAGGAGCATCGTAGCGGATCAGCACAGGTCAGCAGGCAGAGGGATGTAGTTTCTGCATAATAGTGATTGTGGGTGCAGAAGCATTAGAAGAGAGTTCTAGAGACACTTTGAGGGAATTTTCTGGCTTAGGGTATTCCTAGCCAGGGAATTCGATTTTTCGAGAGTTGAGCGACAACTTTTTGGTGACAGATCTACCATCTCCAGCAAGGAGTGTGTAAGCCAGTCCAGTGCTACGCAGAGGACCAAGAGAGGGAGCTAGATTCAACATTTTTCTATCGATAGAAATGGCAGCAAGCGAGCTGAGAGATCAAGACAAGTTGGAGGGAACCTCCAACTATGTGATCTGGCAGGTAAGGATCAAACGCTTGCTGGATGAGCATGATCTGAAGCTCTTTGTCGAAGGTACAGTGGTTGTTCCAATAGATGCAGATGCTCTGAAGGAATACGAGAAGAATATGGCAAAGGCAAAGCGTCTAATCCTTGATGGAGTCAGGGATCATGTTGTGAAAAATTCTAGATCTGGATTTCTATTGCAACAAATCTGAATTACTTCTCCTATTATTTTATAATTATTTCATTACATTGAAATCCGAAGTAATCACTGAAGCAGTCTACACAAATAATATTGCGGAATAAATCTAAGTGCTGAAACAATCTGAACAAAACTCAATGAAAAACAACCACATTGGCATAGTTATTTTTGGACTAAATCCCCGGAAAAACCCAAATTGGGAAAACCGGTGCAATAGATCTGAGGGTTTGTATTATTAAGCAGCAGAATCTTGAATACAACTAGGGTGCCAACATCCAGCAAACCCTTTAGAGAAATCTAGACAGCAAAAATGACTGTGAGATATACCTCACTCAGCAAGTCTTCGGCTGATCAAAAACAGCATTGATGAAACCCTCACTACCTCTGCGTGATTGTTTACGCTGGATCTGTGTAAGCTTGCGTAGGCAAGCTAGAGGGATTGCGTCACCCCTTCCTGTGGTTGATCTGGCTGATTTGAAGCTGGATCTTGGCCCTCCTGGCTCAAAACCCCAGCCTCTATCTTTTTCTGAACTGACTCCAAGAGACACTACACTGGCTCTGCGTGATTCTCTGTAGTAACTGCGTCACCCTAGCTAGAAACTACGCTGTCTCTCTCCTGTGTTGATGCTGCCTCTTTGAAATGTATTCTTGGCCCTTCTGACCAATCTTTGCTTTTGCCCCTCTCTGGATCTGATCACTGAATCAAATCACTTAGCAAACCCAACCCTAGTGATTTGTTCTTGATCAAAAGTTGTGTCTCCTCACACAAATTCGAAAATGCTCAATGGCTCAAGTGTCAAGTGTGTTTTCCATAGGCCCCTCACCCTCCTTATAATCTTCCATTGACTCTTCAACGGCCAAGATTAGAACATAATCAAGGGCTAAGATTAACTTGGAGGTGATCCATGACTTTATCTAGAAGATTCACACTTGATTTAATTAATACACTTGAATTAATCAAATTCCCCAAGTTTAAACTTAGGAAAACATTAAAAAATGATTAATTAATTTAATTAAATCATCTCTAAGTGGAATTTTCCAAAACCATTTCTGGGTTTTATGGAATACATGTGTCTTAACCTATATACAAAATTACAAGGCTAGAGCACATCCGATGCTACCATAGATCAACACTCTCTCTTAACGAGGAAAGTGCTCTAGCAAAACACCTCAATGTGCTGCTGATTTGACTTCTAGAACATCTCTGTTGTGCTGTTGATGCTGCTCACCAACACTGCACAAAAATGTTGCAACTGTACTGCTGTTGACTCCGCATGTTGCTGCCAACTGCCACTATACCGCAACTTCCTCTAAATTTTGCAACCATGCTGCTACACTGCGTGAGCACTACTTTGCACTGTGTGAGCACCACTCTGCACTGTGTTGCCTCTCTATGCACTACACTACTGCTGCTCATCTGCTATTGTTGCTGCACTGCTGCTACTGTTGCTAATTGCAACAGAAAAACATTCGAAATTGGACAAGTAGATCTGCAATTAAAAAATAAGACTGATTGCTGCTAGTTTCTGCACTAGCTCTCTGAAAATATTGCGTTGTTGCTGCTTCTGCACTGCGTGAGCACTGCTTTGCACTGCGCTCTTGCAGCTCATCTGTTGTTGTTGGTGCCTCTTATCTACGTTGATCAGGCTCTAGTACTGCTAGCCACTGCATCATCTCATCTTCTTCTGTTGTTGTTGTCCATCCTGCTGCTGTCTTTAGGTTGTCGTAGCTCACATGTGATCCAAGAGTTTCAGAAATACTCAAGGATCCCGCCTACTTGTAGATTCTGGATCTAAAAATCCAAATCAACCCACTTTTCTCCTTTTGGAATATGAGCTAACATTACACAATCTTTCTCTGTCTCAATCTTGGCCGCTGTTGCATGTGGATCTTCCTTCTCCTCTTTATCCTTTTTCTTAAGAGGACATTGTGTGGCATAATGCCCTATTTCTCCACACCGGAAGCACTTGATCTTGGATAGGTCTTTCTTCTTCTGCTTCTGTTGCCCTTTTGATGCAAGGGCAGTGTTGTCTTCTTCCTCCTTCTTGACCTTTGAACTGCTACTGCCATCCACTAAGTGGATTTTCAAGAGATCTCTCTTCAACTCCTCTTGCTATAATGCTACCCACATTGCTTCCCAACCTGGAATCTTTTCTCTACCCAATATGCTTTGGATGAAGAGTTGATAATCTTCTGAAACAGAGTTCAACGTGAGCCTTACTAGCTCTGAGTCTTTAGGAGCAGATCCTACTACAGACAGTTGATCTCGGTTCTCCTGAATCTGAGACAAGGAGTCAAAACGCTCTCCCTTCTTCATCCTGATATTTCGCATATTCTCTTCAAGGTACATCTTCCGCTGCTCGGAAGATCCTTGGTACAACTTTTCTAGCCCAGCCCACATTTCTCTAGCAGTGGTTTTGGCTGCTATGTGAGGTACGATGTGATCCTTCACTCCATCTAGGATCAATCTCTTGGCTCTAGCCATATTCTTCTTGAACTACCTCAGGTGTGTTGCATCAAGAGGTTCTGCAACTGGACCCTCCAATCTATCTTGGTCACACAGTCTGTTGCTGGCCATCTCCTCAACTGTCGATACCTTGCTCTAACCCTCTGCTCAGCTTTGACTTACCCACTCCTTGTGGAGTAAGTCACTTCTTCTGCTGCTGCATGGGAAAAACTGAGTTTCTTTGAGTAAGAAACCCTCTAAGATCAAGAAATCCCCAACTGTGTTTTTTCAGAATTTTCTGACGCTTATGCACCAGCTCTTACTGTTGTGCAGTAACTGCGTCCTTCAACTACGCTACATCTTCTGCAACTGAAAAAGCTTACCCCTCTGTCACCTCTCTCAGAGGGAGCCTTTTCTGTACTGGAATGCCCTCCTGGCCTGGACGGCGTAATTTTTTGGGAGGGTCTGCTGCCGCTTACGCAGATCCCAGACTCTACAACGTTGATCTATTGGTTCTCTTCGTTTCTCCTGCACTTCAGCTTAAATGAACTCTAATAACATGTGAAAAATCCTAGATTTGGATTCCTACTGCAACAAATTTGAATTACTTCTCCTATTATTTGATAATTATTTCATTACATTGAAATACCGAAGTAATTACTGAAGCAGTCTACACAAAAAATACTGCTGAATAAATCTAAGTGCTGAAGCAATCTGAACAAAACTCAATGAAAAACAACCACATTGACACAGTTATTTTTGGACTAAGTCCCCGAAAAAAGCCAACTTGGGAAAACCAGTGCAGCAGATCTGAGGGTTTGTATTATTAAGCAATAGAATCTTGAATATAACTAGGGTGCCAACATCTGGCAAACCTTTTAGAGAAATCTAGACAGCAAAAATGACTGTGAGATATACCTCACTCAGCAAGTCTCCGGCTGATAAAAAACAGCGCTGATGAAGCCCTCACTGCCTCTGCGTGATTGCTTACGCTGGATCTGTGTAAGCCTGCATAGGCAAGCTAAAGGGACTGTGTCACCCCTTCCTGTGGCTGATCTGGATGAACTGAAGCTGGATCTTGGTCCTCCTGGCTCAGAACCCCAGCCTCTATCTTTCTCCGAACTGACTCCAAGAGACACTATGCTGGCTCTGCGTGATTCTTTGCAGTAACTGCGTCACCCTAGCCAGAAACTGCACTGTCTCTCTCCTGCGTTGATGCTACCTCTCTCTGAAATGGATTCTTGGCCCTTTTGATAAATCTCTACTTCTACCTCTCTCCGGATCTGATTGCTAAATCAAATCACTTAGCAAACCTAGCCCTAGTGATTCGTTCTTGATTTGCGCAGAGTTGGTGGGCAGTAGTGTCAGACACTACCAACACAGAGGGAGATGTTGCAGAATCAGAGCAGTACTCAGCAAGGTGTATTAGTAGAGCACACTACTCGCTAAGAGGGAGTGTTGGTTTCTAGTAGCATTGGATGTGCTCTAAGTCTTAAAATTTGCGAAGAGGCTTAGAAACATATATTCCAGATAACCCAGAGACCATTTTGGGAAATTCCACTCGGATTGTATTTTATTGAAAAAATTAATTATTTTAAAAGGACCCTAAGTCTAAACTAAGGAAAACAAAATAATTAAAGTAAATTAATAGAATATGGGTGTGAATGTTCTAGAAAAGGTGGATCAAGTCAAAAGATAATCTTAGCCGTTGATTGGACATCTAATCTCGGTCGTTGAAGTTTCAACGAGATGACTATAAGAAAGGCTCGAGGGTTATTTGGAAAAATACACCGAGAGGATTAAGAGATCGAACTTTCTGAAGTGAGCAGTGCTCAGAGGAAAAATTTGATCGAGAGATTCTATTCAGAGAGAGGCAGAGATAGTATCCGAAAAGAAATCTTTCTCGGTCAGGGAATCATTAGCAAAGAGGGCAGAGAGAGATCCAACAGCTCCAGCGCATAGTCAAAGAGGCTGACGCAGAGCCACATAGGGCTACTCAGAGGGCAAGAGGAAATCTGAAGAATCAATTTCAGAAGTCGGGAGCTAGGGTGTGAGATTGGGAGGTAGAGATTGAAGATTTCGAGGAACAGATCGATGCACAGGCTGAGTGATGCAGTGTCTAGGAGGGTTAACATTGGGATTGTGAAGTAATTGTGCAGAGGCAGTTGATTCAATGGCTGGATCAGTCGGGATTTCCAGTGATAGTGTGAGTTAACCTCGCTAATCTTTCTATCAGTGATATTCTTTGTAACTGAATTTCCGGGAGAGGCATTCGGAGATGTATTCAGAAATGACTACTTAATAATAATAAAACCCTCAGCTACTGCACCAGTTTTCCCGCATTGGGTTTTTTCAAGGAAGTTAGTCCAAAATAACGATGTCACATGTGTTTATGATTTCTTATTGTTCAATTTTGTTTCCGCAGTTTATTTAAAGAAGGTTGCAATCTATTTAATTCGATGTTGTTGTAGCAATAAACTAAATAACTAATTTATCAATTAGAAGAATTAATACCAGCTGCTGCAATAGGGTTCCAGATTTGAGGAATTTTCACAAGGGTCACTTTAAAATAATTAATTTTCTTAATAAAATACAATCCGAGTGGAATTTTCCCAAACGATTTATGGGTTATTAGGAATACATATGTCTAAGCCTCTCCAAAAAGTTTGAGACTTAGAGCACATGCAATGCTACCCCAAATCAATAATAAAAAGGGTTAGTATTGAGTCAAATATGATTTATGTTGCCTCCACACCAAGTCGGCTTCAAGATGATCAACTCGGCCTCAAGGAAGGTTATTCGACCTCACCTAAAGACTATAAAAGGAGCATATCCAATTCATTTGGAGAAGAACATCTCAAGCAAGTTCGATATTTCTTGGAAGCTAGAAAAAGCGCGAAGTGAAGGAAGAAGGCTAAAGAAGTGCGAGTTTGGTCAAGGTGAAAGAAGAAAGGAGAATCGAAATTTTGGTGTATCTCTCTCTCTCTCTCCCTCTCGTGCCCTAGTTTGGAAGATCGAAGTCCCTCTTATGATGTCGCTGCCAGTTCATGCATGATGCTACTGCCAAGACAAGTATAGGTCAAAGTGTTGATTTTTGTAGCATTGGATGTGCTCTAGCCTTGAGATTTTGCAGAGAGGCTAAGACACATGCATTCTCCAATTCCCAGAAATCGTTTGGGAAAATTCCACCCGAACATGATTTAATTAAAATAATTAATTATTTTTAATGTATTCCTAAGTCTAAACTTAGGAAATGAGAATAATTAAAGGGTATTAATTAATCGAGTGTGAATCTTCTAGATAAAGGCGTGGATCGAGTCCAAGATAATCTGAGCCATCGATTAAGATCTAATCTTGGTTGTTGATACCTCAACAACAGATTATAAGAAGGAGCTCGATGGGCACTTGGAGAACAGACCAGAGAAAATCGAAGTTCTGCAAGAGAAAATCGAATCAAAGGGTGAGTTGTAGCTGAGAGAGAGAGGGTATCAGTAGTAGTTTGAGAAGTGCAGGACGGATTCCGAAAAGGGCAACGCAGAGGAGGGACGCAGTTCATCAGTCACTGCACAGTCACTATGCAGAGGATTACATAGTGAGGACAGAGGGTTGGGGTCAGGGAAACGCTATGGGGAGAGAGAAATTCACCAATAAATTTCTCTCAGTGATTCTTCCTCTATTTTTCTATTTGGTATCTTCTACATGAATTATTCTTGAAGATTAATAAGAAGCCCTCATTTTCTACACCGGTTTTCCCAAGTTGGGTTTTTTCGAGGACAATTGTCCAAAAATTGTGTCGATGTGTTTATGTGTGCTAGTATTTTTCCTTGCATTTATTTTTCGCAGTATTTGATTTGTGAAGGCCGCAACGTATATGTTTTGATATTTTCCGTAGTAAACTGCAAATAATATGTTTAATTAATTCTAACAAATAGAAGAAATAATATCACTTGTTGCAGTAGGATTAGAAACAGCCGAATTTTCACACGAAGTTGTTGTTGTTGGGTGTGTTGATTTTTGTAGCATTGGATGTGCTCTAGCCTCGAGATTTTGCAGAGGCTAGGACACATGCATTCTCCAAAACCTAGAAATTGTAAAGACTCAATCAATCAATTCATACATGCACTTATCTTATAGTCAGATTTAAACATAATTTCAGATGCAAGGAGTTTTAACAATAAATTGAACTATAAGCTTACATAAGTAACCATTTTATACAAATAGGAATACCTGAAAACCTAAAACAAAACCTGAAGCGAACTGAAGATTTCTTGAGCGGTGGTTCTCCCGTGAACGCAGCAGACATATTACAGAAACACTCGGTTCCTCCCAGCCAATTTAGGAAACAATCCTAAACCCAGAGGATGCCTCCTCTGTCCCCGTGCCCAAAATTCCAAGAACCCAGAGACTCCCTTTCAGAACAGTTCCTCTCCCTCCATATTGTGACTTGATAATCATGCAGAATTTCCCAAAACAGAAGGCCCCTTTCTCCTTCGTATCACCCTCCTTATATAACTTTCTCCATTGCCTCCCCATCGTGAAGATATCTTTTTTTTTAGTTATGCGGATATCTTAGGTATTTATGGTGATATTTTTCCCATTTATGAAGACGTGATAGGTACTTATGGAGATCTTTTACTCGGTTAGGTAGATATGATAGGTATTTGTGGGAATATCTTACCTTAATTAATTATTTTAATATTAATTGTATTATTTTTGTTTTCAACTTTAATTAAGTTAGCTTTATAATTAATTAAATTACTTTATTATTTTATTTGGCCACTCACCTATAATTTGTACTTGATTATATATATATATATATATATTTGTGAATGATGTTTTTATCATATCTCGGCGAGATAAAATGTAAGGTGATTTTCAATTCGTTACTCTAACTTAGGTAATCTTAATATTAGCAGGTATGTATACTAGTGCGATGTGCGCGATATATGCATGTGTAGCTATCAAATGCGTATATCGTATAAACGCTAATGTTATTTTGCTTATAACTTGGGAATGGATCGTTACATACTTCCTCCCTTCGGAAAACTTCGTCCCAAAATTAGGGTTTCATATACTCATATCAATAATTGTGCTTGGAGATTAGAGTGATTGCAGAAGGCTTGTATTTTAAAATTGACTTTCCATTTGAATAAGTATGTATCTATAATTTAATTGTTATTTCCCATCTCAACCGAATCTCCAAACTATTCTAAAATCATCCTATTCTTCCTAATCTCTTCCACTCCCATCCTATCCGTCCTCTACAGGAATATGCCATGGCATCAGTTTTACTGATCCATTCATAGACCTTAAGGATATCAGCGTCGATTACGTCGACTTGAAATGCTTGTAGGCATTCAACAGTCATCATCACACGTCTAGGGGAGTGTGACTCCAACAGTCCTCCTATGACTCCAGGTATCAGAGGATAAACGGTGGACAACACCTCCACCCCTCCTAGTAGGACCAGGGTCAACACCCTATCGTGGAATCTCAGGGAGTCTCAATTGTTCTTGAAATTCTGTCATCACGTAGATTGGTTATGTAATCTGTATTCTGCAAGGTAATCACTTGTACACAATCTGCAATGTAAATACTCGTACACACATTACAGCATATGCATCTATATTGTTCATAACAAATTGTTACCCATATAACAATCTCTACACATTCCAAATATACTGCTATCTATGATATTGATCCTAGAACTTATATAACATACTTGGTTAAAACACTTGTCCACATATGTATCAATATGTCCAATACAATTTTTTTGTTTAGATATTGCCCCAGTTTAGTTCATACATGTTCCATCTATGATGCATTTGTTTTAACCATGTTCAGCCTGTATAACAATATGTTTCACTTTGATATTTAAAATGTAGTTATTCTTCTATTTCTTTTCCTTCAATCATATGGAGATGCAAATAAAATGAATTGATACATGATGTCATTCATAATGTGATCTATGATCTAGATTTCATATTCCTGCAATGATAATTTAAATGACATAAGGCATGTTGGTATCCCTGTACTAGTAAAGTCAAACAATAGCATATATTCGGTATCACTAGAGTTAAGTAACATCCGTTCTTTATGCGTATTCATGTGACAGCAAGTAAAGTTCATTCTTACGTGATAATTCAAAATAAAGTTTCAAGTATCAAAATAGAGTAGTCATATACAAAAAAAAAGTTTCCAGTTCTCAAAATTTAGCATAAGTTGGGGTAATTCTGGCATAAAGTCTCAGCATCCTCCCAAGTCGCGGATCCAGGACTATATTTGTCCCACTGGACTTTAACTTGGTCTATTCGGTGGTTCCTGAGATGTCGAACCCTACATTCTAGAACACGTAATGGTTCAACCGTAAGGGTTCCCTCGTCCAATACCTGCAGTTCCTTCCATTGAAGGTCATGAGATTTGTCAGCAATATAGTGTCGTAAGGTAGATACATGAAATACATTATGAATTTTGTGCAGGTGGGGTGGCAGTGCAAGATGATAAGTGACAGGTCCAACTTTTTCTAGGACTTCAAACGGTCCTATAAATTGGGGGGATAATTTTTTCCCCTTCCCAAACCAAATGGTGCTCTTATTTGGTATAATGCAGATGAAAACCAGATCTCCCACTACATAGCTTATATCCGTCCTATGAGCATTAGCATAACTTTTCTGTCTATCCTGTGCCTCTTTCAATCGTTGCCTAATCAGTTTTACCTGATCCTCCATCTCTTGGATCAATTTTTGTCCAACGATTACTCGATCTTCTAACCTGTCCCAACTCAATGGCATTATGCAGGGTCTCCCATATAATGCTTCAAATGGTGGCATCCTGATTGAACTGTGATAGCTATTATTGTAAGAAAATTCCACCAAGGGTAAGTACTTTTCCCAGCGCGACTGTTGGTCCATAACATACATTATTAGCATATCCTCAGGTACTTGATTTACCCTTTCTGTTTTCCCATCGGTCTCAGGATGGTACATTGTACTCAAATTTAACTGATTTCACAAGGCCGACTGCATACAATTCTAGAATCTTGATTTGAACCAAGGATCTCTGTCGGATATGATTTTCTTAGGTACTCCATGAAATCTGATAATTTCATTTATGAATACCCGAGCTACATCAGCTACTTCATAAGTATCTCTTACTAGGATGAAATGTGCTCTTTTTGTTAATCTATCCACCACAACCAAAATGGAATTATGATTTTGTTGCGTAAGAGGCAGCCCAACGATAAAATCCATAGAAATTATCTCCCATTTGGTCATAGGAATTTCGTGAGGTTGTAAGAGACCTGCTGGGTGACGATGATCAACTTTTACCTGCTGACATTCAAGACACCTAGCGACAAATTGGACAATGTCGTTTTTCATGCCTGACCAGAAGAAGAGTCTCTTAGTGTCAGCATACATCCTCTTTACCCCAGGATGTGCACAATATACTGCCCGGTGTGCTTCTTTTAAGATGGTGTTTCGGAGATCTCCACTATCTGGTATATACATCTTTCCGTGAGATTGTAGAATTCCGTCCTCTTCCAGATCATATCCTTCGAACTTAGGTTCCTTCAAATGGTTGCTTTCGAGCCTCGACCTTACTTTTAAGTACCAACTATCTCTTACAAGATGTTCAAGCACTTGATTTCTCAAGTTCACCCTGATAGGTATGAGGGAGAATATTCGAGGTCTTCTACTTAATGCATCTGCTACAACATTCTCCTTCCCTTTGATATATGAAATCGCAAAATCGTATTCGCTTAGGAGTTCACTCCATCGTCTTTGTCTTGCATTCAAGTCTCTCTAGGTGAATAAATACTGCAAACTTTGGTGGTCACTTTTAAGCACAAAGTTTCTCCCCACCAAGTAATGTCTCCACATCTTTAAAGCTAAGACCACCGCGGCTAACTCCAAATCATGCGTAGCATAAAGTTCTTCATGGGTTTTTAATTTTCTTGAAGCGTATGCTATTACGCCTCCTTCCTGCATTAAAACTGCACCTAACCCTTGCTTAGATGCGTCGGTACACACAGTAAAGTCTTTATCCATATCTGGTACTTGCAAAATCGGTGCACTAGTCAATAGTCGCTTAAGTTCAGAAAAAGCTTTATCACATTCCTCAGTCCATTCATACTTAACACCCTTGCGCTGAAGGTTTGTGATTGGTTTTGCAATTTTGGAGAATCCTTCCACAAACCTTCGGTAGTAACCTGCTAAACCCATAAAACTACGCACTTCATGTGCATTCTTAGGTATCGGCCACTCCCTGATTGTATTTACCTTTTCAGGATCTACGGAGATTCCTTCGCCAGATATGATATGACCTAAGTAATGAATTTCCTTCTGAAAGAAAGCGCATTTGGATAATTTTCCATATAACTTGTGCTCTCTGAGACAAGATAACACTATCCGAAGATGCTCTTCATGCTCCTTCTCATTCTTAGAGTAAATGAGAATATCGTCCAGGAAAACTTGTACAAATTTGTCAAGATATTTGCGAAGAACGCTATTCATAAGGTTCATGAAGACTGCAGGTGCATTGGTCAACCCAAATGGCACCACAATGAATTCATAATGCCCGAAACGAGTTCGGAATGCAGTCTTAGAAATATCGCTCTCGCTAATCCTGAGTTGATGATAACCCGATCGCAGATCGATCTTTGAAAATATTGTAGCTCCTTTCATTTGATCGAAAAGGTCGTCAATGCGAGGCATTGGATACCTATTCTTTACCGTGGCCCGGTTTAAATCTCGATAGTCCACACACAGTCGTAATGAACCATCTTTCTTCTTGACAAAGATTACAGGAGCACCCCATGGTGAAACACTGGGTCGAATGTGCCCTACATCTAACAGTTCTTTCAGCTGTATTTGCAATTCTTGAAGTTCCGAGGCAGTCATTCGGTAAGGAGTTTTAGATATAGGTTCCGTACCAGGTTTCAATTCAATGGTGAGGTCTAGCTCTCTCCGAGGAGGCAGTCCAGGTAATATCTTTGGAAAAACATTCGGAAATTCTGATAGAATCGGATACTGATCTAAGGAAGACCCTTTTTCTTTGCTTACCTCTTGAACGGCATACACTTGACAATCCTTCCTTAAGCACCGCTTCATTTGCATGGCTGAGATGAAACGCAAGGATACTTTTCTCTTAATACCTTGAATTTGGATTGTCTCTCCCACATCATTTAAGCAAAGTATTGTTTTCCCGGAACAGTCTACCCATGCTCGATGAGACTCTAACCAATCCATTCCTATCACCAGGTCGTAAGTTCCTAGGGCCGTGACATATACTTTTAGTTTGGTCAAACAGACTCCTAGATCAACTTTGCAATCCTCAACACTTAATTCTACTAATTGAAGGTCTCCCGAAGCCATTTCTACCTGTCTAAAATTGTTTTGCTTGCAGGCCGCCAACCCACATTTATTCAATGTATAAGATGAAATAAAACTATCAGTAGCTCCAGTGTCAAATAATATTTTGAGTTTTATTCCGTTGATTGTACTTGAAGATTCCACTACCGTGGATTGATGTGCTGCTTGGTTGTTGTTGACGACGGCATGGATTCTATGATTGCTTTGGGCATCTGATGATGGTCCTTTTCCTGTTCGTCGAGAGTTCTCAAGACAATCACGCCGAAGATGAGGTCCTCCACACCCCAAATAATCCACCTGGGCTGGTCCCTTTGAGTTTGACTGAGAATTTCCAGACCAAGAGCTCTGTCCCCTGGTGCCACTTCCTCTCCCATTCCTTCCCCGATTACCAGTCCCTCGAGATCTCCAAGGACTGATGTTTGAGGATTCGGAAGCTATTGCATTTATGGTCATGGGAGCTCCTGCTCCTGCTCCTTTTGGAGTAAACCTGTTACCATAAGGAGGTGGTCTCGAGTTATTTCCTCGGAAGAAATTTCAGGGAGTCCTTCCTGTAAATGCCTGCAGTATTGGTTTAACTGGCCTGAAATCTCTTTTAATCCCCAGATGTTCTTCTGCATAACGAACACATTCAACCGCCTCTGCTATCGTCAATGGCTTCCACATTCTTACCATGGCCCTGATTCGAGGATTTAATCCAAATACGAAACGTTCGGCCTGGCGTTCATCCGTGTCTAGATAAGGAACATATTTTACAAGTTCCATAAACTTTATCTCGTATTCTTCTACGGTTTTACCACCTTGGGTTAGAGTATGGAAGGCTCCGGCTTGCTGCTCTTGAAAGAAAGGTGGTAAGTATTTCGCACGGAATCGGTCCACAAACAACTCCCAAGGAACGACATCTGACGTAAGATGCAGCTGTTTTTCCAGATTTCCCCACCAAATCAGAGCATTCCCCCTGAGTTGGGATACAGCGATCTTTGTTTTAGAAGTGGAAGAATATTCTCTTAGTGCAAAGCATCTTATCATCCCTTCCAACCATGCTTCCTCAGGTTCTCCAGCTCATCCCCCAGAGAATTCCGGGAGTTTAATCTTTTGCAGTTCCCACGAAATATCTTCTCTAAGAGGCTTGTAATCATAATCTTTAGGCTTTTCTGAATGTCTTTCCTCTAGATGACGTCATTGCTCCTTGTTCCTGGTCGACTGCGACTCTTTTAATGTTTCCAAAATGGCTTCTAATGAGCTCATCACAGTAGTAAGAACAGGTGGAGCAACAGGTGCTGACGGCGATCTTGATGGTGGCAATGGTGATGGTGAAGGTGGAGGTGGCGGCGATGCATTTCGCTGGCGCTGCCGCCTTTGGTACGTGTTAAACATTGTAACTTTTCCTGAAATACATAATAAATTTATGAGAAGTGGGTAAATTTTCAGACTGACAAAATATAATTTTCATAAGATTTGAGCTTGCATACGAGTATAGTTCTTTTGCTATTTTACCTGCAGGCAGGTCTTACTGGTACCGAGGTCAAGGAGGGTGGCAACGCGACCTCCTTGTCCTATGCAGGGTATTTTATACGTACTAACTCTAGAGTGAAATGCAAGGGTTTTCATGGATCAAAGTGTTGATTTGTAAAATTTGTCTAGAATGTTTAATCCTAGATTCAGTTATAGAAAGGGATTTATTGATTTTCAGCTACTTATGACTATAACTAATACTTGAATATTGATTTTCTTCACCCTTATGACTCTCCCTATCTTCGTAAAAATAAATAAGAGTAAAAATTCAATTATTTTTGTAATATTCCCAATTAGCCTTGCTAATTGGAATATTTAGCTAGATATAATAAATAAAGTGAGAAATAAGAGGGTCACCTCACTTTAGTCATCTCCTTTATAAATAAAGTGTTCTTTTCCTAGTAGATGGACGTTGTAACTTAGAGAGGGGGCCTTGGGGGTCCACGTGATTATGATGGGGGAGGCATCAGGCTAACCCAAGGTAAACTGCGCAGGTCAGAGAAGAGTGAGGAAGCAGTTAAGTTTTGGAGGGAGTTTGGTATTATAAAAGGAGAGGTTCTCACCTCATTTTGATCATCCATGATTTGATATTATTATTGATAGCTGGACTTCTGTCTGCTTCAGCACGCCGGTTGTTTAGTCGGTCTGCAGCACTGTTTAGTGCACGAGTGTCTCCGGTCGGAGATCTCACCCTTAGCCTCGGGGGACTTCGAGTGCCTGCCCTGGTAAGGTTATTTCTGGTTTCACCCTTAGCTTCGGGGGACTTGGAGTGCCCGCCCTAGTAAGGTTTGATGCAGAGTACACTTTTCGGTTCCGATGCTTAAACGGCGGCGAGTTCAGAAGCAAATCGGGAGAGGGGAAGCCCTCTTGTGGCTGCGCAGTTCAGAGAGGAGAGGACGCTGTCTCATCAGGAGAGAGGACGCTGATCCATTCAGGAGGGTGAGGACGCTGTCCCAGGAAGGACGCAGTCCAGATCTAGGCAGAGAAAACGCTGTCCAGGGAGAGGGTGAACGTTGATCAGCCTGGAGGTGAGGACGCTGTCTATTTCTGAAGAGTGGGTTGCAGATCTGAAGGCCCATTGACAGATCCAACCTTGGAGAGGGTAGATCTGAGCAGATACTTGCAGATCTAGTTTTGTATGTTGCAGATCTGGAGGTTTAGCACTAGATCCAGCTTGGGGACTTGCAGATCTGAGTAGATAGTGGCAGATCTAGTCTAGATCTGAAGGGATAACATCAGATCCAGCCTTAGAGGCGCAGATGCAAAGGAATATTGTCGAGATCCGAGCATAGATGCGAAGGTTGATATGAGATCTGAGTATAGGAGGGCGCGAGATCGGGGGGAGGATAGGACGCGGTCCCGATTGGAGGCTTCGGAGTCCGGCGGATCTGAGCATTCGGAGAAGCGAGATCCATCGGGTGGGATGCGGTGAGACGGGAGGGCTCAACGGCGTTTGAACATTCGGTCGTGATCTATACATGCGGAGGTTTGGGAGAGCCAGTGTTCCATACATTTCTACTTATTTGTCACTAACGGAGGACGGCGTTTTCATTGGTGAGGTTTACGATTGGAGATCATTATTCATCGAGTCTTCGGCCCGAGGGCCAATTCGAGTCCATCTTGACACATTCGGAAACGGCTAGGACGCTGTCCTTGTTGCAGTCATTATTTTGTCTGAGAGGCTCATCTCTTGCCTAGGGCAAGGATAGGTGCACTTACTCTGATTTACTTGTACTCCTCTCTATGTACTTTCTGATTAATAAAATGGCTCAGTTTCTGGTATTCTATGTGTCATGATTCAGTGATCTGGTTCAGCGTTATATTTTCTATATCTGTCTGGCATATTTCTGTTATTACTGGTTATTTCCCTTTGGGGATATTACAGTGGTATCGGAGCATAGATCTAGCTCAGCCTGTGGTTCTAGCAGTCTATGACATCCAGGGGTAACCCCCGCTTCTTCGGGGGAAGTGATTCTGATTCAGAAGCAGAACAGCGGAGTCCAATGGAGGCCATGTTTGCAAAGTGGACTGAGAAGATGGATGCATTCATGCAGGATGTAAAGAAGATTGCAGAGGGGACGCAGAGAGAACCCCCTAGGGTTTCCCAGGTGGGGGAAGGATCGGGCGTGTCTAGTTGCATACCGGATGCTATTCCCATTGTGACAGCACAGAGGGTCGATTCCACACCCACGCGACCTACCATGCCTACCTTTCCGGTAGAAGAAGAGGAGCAAACAGCACCAAGAGATGGGGGTCTAGCTCAACATGCGACTCTGTTTGCGGATTGGCGGAGTATGGGACAGGAATTCATGGATGCTTTTCCTTTTAATCAATATATCCAGTTCCGATGTGGTGGCAAATCTTATGATCGAAACAAGGGGCGTGGCTCCCACCGTGCAGCAAGCAAATTTCATTTGCCGATGTTTGATGGTTCACAGAAGACTACGGCCAAGTCTTGGGTAGAGAAACTAGACCTCTATTTTCAGCTTAACCAGATGCCAGAGAGGGAGGCCATCAAGATGGCTGCATTACATCTAGAGGGTGAGCCCCAGAACTGGTGGTTCCATGGGTTGACAACACTAGGACACTCCGCAGTGACCACATATGCTGAGTTCACCAGGAGAGTGGTGGAACGTTTTGACAGGAAGGACCCGGATCAGCCTTTCCTTGAGCTGACTAAGCTCAAACAGACAGGGAGTGCAGAGGCATACATCTCAGACTTCTTGAGGGTTTCAGTGATGGTACCTGACTTATCAACAGCTCGGATGATCACGATGTTTGTGGAGGGGCTGTCAGAACCACTTCGTGGCCTAGTCCAGTCGAACAAACCGGCTACACTACAGGATGCTGTCAGTAGGACCCGTGACCTACAAGATGTCTTGCCTAGGACTCGGCCACCTTATCCCCAGAGACAGGCTTTCCAGCCTCAGGGTAAGGACATAAGGGTTCCGCCTCCCAAGGAGAATCCCGGACGAGGACAGTATGATGATGAGGCTAGGAGAGAGCTGAGAAGGAAGCGATTATGCTTCACCTGCCAGGAGCCGTGGGCACCAGGACACAAGTGTACTGCAGGGAAGGCACATTTCATAGAGGTCTTCTCCGAGGGTAGCGGGGAAGAGGATGAGATGGATGATGAGGAGGCAGGAGAATGTTATGCAGCGCAGAGTACCTTACCACCTCCACCACCCGATGCAGGGGAGGCATCATTCGCACCTACTGGGGGAGCTCTAGCAGCATTACGAGGAGTCCCCAAGTATCTGACATTGCGTGTACGAGGGACAGTACGCGGGCAGCGGGTTTCGGTTCTAGTCGACAGTGGGGCCACCCACAACTTCATCGATGCCCAGATGGTCGCTCGGAGAGGCATACCAACGGAAAGCTTTGATGGGTTCTCTGTCTTGGTACCAGGAGATCAGACCATGGCATGTGCTCGATATGTACTCGAGTTGTCAGTGACAATGGGCACTTATACATTGACTGATCACTTCTTTGTGGTAGACATTCCGGATACCAATATGATATTGGGGGTCCAGTGGCTTATCACTCTGGGGAAGGTCACGACAGATTGGAAGGCCCTAGAGATGGAGTGGGATGATCCCAAGACGGGGAAGCACGAGAAGATACGAGGGCAGAACACATATCCACCCCAGACAATATCAGCACACAGCATGGAGGCAACATTCTGCAGGGGAGATATAGAGTGGGCAGTAGAGTTGCGGGCTTCAGAGATAGTAGATACGGGAAGGGCGGTGCACCCTGATCTACAGACTCTTCTCGACAGGTATGCAGTAGTTTTTGGAGACATTCCACCAGGACAGCCACCAGATCGGGGGTTTGAGCACACGATCGAGTTGGAGCAGGGGATACAGGCAGTGATCACCACACCATATAGGCATCCCAAGGCCTATCGGGATGAGATAGAGCGGGCCATTCAGGAGTTGCTGGCCCTCGGGCACATTCGACCCAGCACCAGTCCTTTCGCTTCTTCAGTAGTGCTGGTGAAGAAGAAGGACGGCACATTGCGCATGTGCATTGATTACAGGGCTCTAAACAAGAAGACCCTGAAGAACAGGTACCCCATTCCCAGGATCGATGAGTTGATGGATGAGTTGAGAGGAGCACGGTTCTTCTCAAAGATTGATTTGAGGTCCGGGTACCATCAGATACGCATGAGGGAACGGGACATTCCCAAGACTGCTTTCAGGTGTCATTATGGGCACTTTGAGTTTCTGGTCATGCCATTTGGGTTGACCAATGCACCTGCTACTTTCCAGTCTTGTATGAACCATATTTTCAGGGATCATCTGAGGAAGTTCGTGCTGGTTTTCTTTGATGATATCCTTATATACAGCAGGACCTGGGAGGAGCACCTCCAGCACATTGAGACGGTCTTGCACATTCTGGAGGAGCAGCAGTTCTTTGCCAAGCTCTCCAAGTGTGAGTTTGGATTGACAGAGATGTTGTATCTGGGACACATCATAGGAGTGGACGGAGTGAGAGTCCACGAGGAGAAGATCCGGGCTATCAGGGATTGGCCAGAGCCGCGGAATGTGACAGAACTGAGAGGGTTCATTGGTATCTGTACTTACTACAGGAAGTTCGTCAAGGGCTTCTCACAGCTTGCAGCACCCCTCACGGAGCTGACGAGGAAGGGGGCATTCAGTTGGTCGGATATCGCGCAGAGAGCTTTTGATAAGCTCAAGGAGGTGATGAGTAGTTGCCCCGTGTTGGCATTGCCCGATTTCACTCAGCCCTTTGTCCTGGAGTGCGATGCATCAGGGGAAGGGATTGGAGCAGTTTTGATGCAGGAGGGTCATCCGATTGCGTTCGAGAGCCGGAAGCTCCTTCCACATGAGAGGCTTTACCCCATCTATGACAAGGAGATGTTGGCCATCATGCATGCACTAGCCAAATTCCGGCAGTACCTGGTAGGTGGCAGATTCAGGGTGAGGACAGATCATAACAGCCTGAAGTACTTTCTGGAGCAGAAGCAGTTACAGGAGAGGCAGCAGAAGTGGATCAGCAAGATCCAGGCTTACGACTTTGACATAGAGTATGTCAAAGGAAAGAATAACGTAGTAGCAGATGCCCTTTCCCGTAGACCAGCCACGTTATCTCTCATGAGCTTGGACGCTGACTGGAAGGCTCGACTACTGGTTGAGTATTCCAAAGATAAATTTGCATGCGAAGTATTGGATGGACAGGTAGCAGATAGCAGATACAGGGTGGCTGATGAGGTCATCTATTACCGGGATAGGATCTTCTTGACTGAGGGGTCTCAGCTCAAGGAGAAGATACTCCATGCTTCTCATGATTCACCATTGGCGGGCCATCAGGGGTTCACCAAGATGTACAGGGCCATCCGGGAGAGATTTGCATGGAAAGGCCTCAAGGAGGCCGTACTCCAGCATGTTCGGGAGTGTGAGGTTTGCCAGCGGAACAAAGGTGAGATGAGCCATCCCGCGGGGTTGTTGCAGCCGCTCCCCATTCCAGAGGGGAAGTGGGAGAGTGTTTCGATGGACTTCATCACGGGGTTGCCCACGGTGCAGGGCAAGGACTGCATCTTCGTAGTAGTCGACCGACTAACGAAGTATGCTCATTTCTTCGCCATTTCGGCACATTATACAGCGGCACAGGTGGCAGAGCTGTTTTTCCGGGAGATTTTCAGATTACATGGTCTACCTAAGACCATCGTTAGTGACAGGGACAGCCGTTTTATGGGTGGTTTTTGGCAGGAGCTCTTTCGACTAGTGGGGACGGAGTTGACACCGAGCACTAGTTATCATCCTCAGACGGACGGGAAGACGGAGATAGTTAACAAGTGGCTGGAGGGCTACTTGCGTAACTACGTCAGTGGGCAGCAGAGAGCATGGCTGAAATGGCTACATCTGGGCGAGTACTGCTACAACACAACCCACCACATGTCCATTGGCATGACACCTTTTTATGCGTTGTATGGATACCATTCCTTATCTTTTGTGGACGTGATGTTTGGGGTTAGCAGGGCTCCGCGAGCCAAACTATGGATCCAAGAGAGCCAAGACATCCTCCGGGCTCTCAAGGACAACATAGCCACAGCACAAAATCAGCAGAAATTGTATGCTGTTGTTAAGAAGCTAGTAGAAGATGAAGATATGGCTGATTTGTTAATGTGAAGCTTGCTGCCTTACTTTGATTGATTTGTGACTCATTGCATCTCCTTGGAGAGACTCAAGCACTTCAGTCAAGAAGTTATCAACAATTTTCGAAACCCAAATTTTAGAAGATATTATTTTTAATACCAAAATACTATAATACTATAAAATATAGGTGCAATAAACTATTATTTTGATCAACAAGACTCTAAATAAGCATTAATTTGCATCCATTTATATAATTAGTTAAACTAAATTATATAGTTGATAATAGGATAGTAGAATATATTATAGGGTACTTTCAGAATGAAATACATTTTGTTCATTCATTGGAAAGCTTCACAAACCACTGTGATAATAGAGTTCTCAGCGCTAATACAATTATTTTGTCGATCTGTGCATATATTTCTCAATATCCCCTTCCCATATGGGAAAGGAGTGGACTAGTCACTTACCTCACAAGGTCCTTATGGAGTTGTTGTTCCAGGCCACACGTGCACACCATTTTACCAACAAGACAATTTAGTAGACAACTCGACAAGGCCTTGGAGCTGGGTGCCCCCAAATCCACACAGCCAACCATCCATCAGGAGAATTTTTCCATGCCTGGATGTTAGGAGAGCTTGCTCAAATTTGGGCTTCCCACAAGGATCATACTGTAGAGCCCTATCAGTCCCAGACACACTCCAAAGGACATCATCCACTAGTCCAAAAACAATTTTGCGGTCATTGAGGACTCTAGCAGGGAGACCCCCCTTGATCTAATTGCTCGTCCTCACCTGTCAGCACTAGCATACCATGACTAGTTCAAACTAAAGTTCCTTTGGTCCTCAGATATCATACATATTATCTTTTTCTTGTAATTACTTTATCTCCACTCCGAGTCATGTACTTTCTTATCTTCTCTTGTTGTTCTGCTTCTAGCACAATTAAAAATCTGTTTTGATATGATTTTTAGCATCTTTATAGTCCACACTTCCACACTTCCACATTGTATTTTGGCTAGTGATGTACTCTTATAATCCCATTGACCTAACATTTTCCCCAAGGAAAACCTTGTGGGGAAACCCAAGAGATGCTTCCTCATGTTTGTGGATGGCATCCCTAGTAACCCTGTTCGCTAAAGTCATAGACTAGTGTGCCTAACCAGGAGGGTTGAACTAGGCAGATGCCCAACAACATGAAAAAAAACCAGTTGAGCTAACCCTTGGTCTTCCCATTGACATACTCCTTTGATCATTTGCTGGACATTAATAAACTTATATTATCAAACTTTGGTTTTTACAAATACTGCAACAAAAAAGGTGGTTTGACAAACAATGCAACAAATCAGAACTCATATTTTAATAATTTAGACGATAAGAGGTATTCCAAAAATCATTGACAAAGACAGCCATGCTTTTATCTAGATTTGCATTTGAAAAAATTGTCAACTTATCTGTTATATTGTCAACTTGAAATGTGAAATCCAGATATGAAAACTAGATATGAAAGTATTTCAAAAATCACCTCTTGGGTATTAAAATAAGAATGGAGCTGTACAGGATGGCATCAAGGCCAATGAGAAAAATTACAATTAATT
>JAXQQM020062428.1:0-51130 GCA_034641835.2 Pinus albicaulis
ACAGGATATAGATCAGATCTCCCAAATATTTGTTCCCTCTCTGTACAGACATTTATTTGGCCAAGACGCCCCTTGCATGTCATGGCGGGCCAAGGAGACTCTGGTTAAAGTGGCGCACTGGTTCCCTTTCCCTGGGTACACCTTCATCCGAGTCTTTGGAACTTACAAAGCACCACATGCTATGCCTCGCTTCGTGACAGACAAAATGCTGATGCAGGAGGTGTGCTTTCAGATGTCACACGGATTCTCCAACATCCTATCTAAGGGCAAAAAGAAGCCATGGCCCACTCTTCCCCTCACTATTGGTGCATTCACAGTTAAAGACTTCAAGGAAGTACTAGCAGAGGCAGAAGCAATGAGAAGTTATCAGCTGGGGGCACTTGAACACCGGACATATGACCCAGAGAGAATAGTCCCTGAACACTGCCGGAGAGCCAACCTCAAGTGGACTTATCAGCATCTTGAGCGCCCAGCGGAAGATGAGAGAAGAAACTGGTATAATGCTGAAAGACAACTTGCTCCAGGAATTGACGTGGTCCAGGAAGACTCAAATGATCAGAACTTAGAAGACAGAAGACGTCAGTTAGGAGGTGCCTCTTCATCCATACTCAAGAAATCTCGACTCAACACAGGGCCAACCCCATCCATCAAACAAAAGGAAGTAGAGGCAAAAGCCCAGCAGGAAAGGGAGAAAAAGCTAAAAGAAGATGAGGAGGCGCGCCAAAAGAGTGCATCAGCAACACAAAAGAAGAAGTTGGCCAAAGAGGCTAGGGAAGAAAGGGAAGACAAAGAGGCGCAAGCTGCAGCGGAACAGGCGCTTAAGGCAGAGCTGGACAAGGCAGAGGCTGAACGCCAAAAGAAAGCCGAGCAGGCTGCTGCAGCTGAACAGAAGAAGAGGGCCAAAATAGAAGCAGCAGCAGAGGCTGGATTCCAAAAGAAAGCCGAGCAGGCTGCTGCAGCTCAACTGAAGAAGAAGGCCGAAATCGAAGCAGCAGCAGAAGCTGAACGGCGGAGGAAGGAAGAAGAAGAGAAGAATACAGAGGAAAGAGCGGATGACATGCTAGATGATCTTGAGGTGTGAGGTGTTGGAAATGACTATGAGACAGGTATATGGTGAAATGTTCACCATCAAACAAACAGTCGCTCCTCTGGCAAGAGCACGAATGGAAACCAGGCAAAGACAAGATCAACTCAAAGAGGCTTCACAGGCTTTGGACAGGATGATGGGTTGGACCATTCAGTACCCTCAGGCACCTGAAAATTTGCCTAAGAGGGACTGGATCCACACGCAGGATGCGAAAGTTCAACTCCGCATAGCGATGCAATCTGGAGACAAATTGACTAAAGACCTGGACAAAGTGATGTCCTCGTACGACCACCTGATTAGTGGTATCGACTCAATGCATACGCTGCACCACATCCCATCGCTTGGAGCATTAGAGGAAGAGAAAACCTGGGAACAAGTAAACCTGGATATTCAAACATTCTTGCAACCCATCAAGCAGGCCGCAGCTGATCCGGAGCCCTCCGCATCTCAAGAGCATCTCAGTCAATTCATCGCCGCTCCAGCGCGGATTTATACCAAGCTTGCGTCGCTCTCAAATCAGATCGGACAGAAAAGGGAGACCTTAGTACCAAACGCTTTGGAATGTGTGCATAGGCTGAAAGAGGAGGTACCTCTGGTGTCCCCAATAGCGGCAGAATACTAGGCATGGCAGGATTTCCTCAGGGAACAACAGGTTGACATCCCTGACATTAACATTTCGCGTCCCGGCAGCAGCAAGTCCTGAGCAGCAAGAAGAAACAGGTCGCAAATCGCACCAACAGGACAGGTCGCAGGTCGCATCTCCTACCTAGGTCGCAGAAGGAGTGGGTCGCAAGGTAACCCAAAGGTCAAGAAGGCGAACAGTCAAGGAAACCCAACGGACAATTTTGGCATTATAAATACTCCTACGGGACATTGTAAAAAGGCTTTTCTTTTTTCGGAAAACTCAAGAGCTACATGCATTTGTATTGAAAGATCCTACATTTGAGCATATGAATATAGAGTCTTGTTAAAATACCCTATGGTTATGATGTGTTTTGCTGTATGAACATTTTGCGTATTCCTTGTACAGTTTCAGAATATCCTATAATTAATGAAGTTGCATTATTCATGTCATCGTTTATGCGTCATGGCTATCCGTGCTGTATCAATGATCTTCATTTCATTATCTGTTATATTAATGAATGTTAATGAACTATTTTGTGAGCATTTCGTTTCATCTTTCAGTAAGTGGTGAGGTATCTTATCATAAAGAACTATTTCTTTTGTGATTAGACTACCGAACAAGCATTACCCCACAAAAGATGTGTTGCTAATGACATCTCTTGAGGTGTGTGTGCTTTATCTATAATCTTGCTACGCATAGTGTTTGATTCGTGCTTAAAACGTTAATCTTGTATTCTGTATCATGTGAATGAGTGTATGTCCGCAGGTTCGAACAGGTTCTTTTGAGACCGAAGGGAAGTCATCTTAAGTGGTAGCCGGACCCACACCCCGAACGGGATCCCTACTCCAAACGATTTAAGGTCTAATTGGGACTTTCTACCGGGGAGATCCCCTGCTGTTGGCCGGACAAATTTTTCCCGTCAACAGAATTGGCGCTAGAAGGAGGGCCGAATGGCAGCCTCCCAGCACACAACAAACATCCCATCGCAAACTCCCCAAGGGGAGGTCATAAACAATGAAACTAACCCTCCTCTTCCAGAAGATATTCCAGGGAGGGAACTTCGATATTATGAAATCACTAGGGAGCAGCTGAGAGCCTTACGCCCAGCTGCCCGAGATCTCGTCAACCATTTACGGTTCACTCCAATCATGGAATACCTTGCCCATAGTAGAACTCCACCCGAGAACATCACCCGTAACGGTGCCATCGCTAGTACCATACCCGAGCTCGTAAATCTCATGTTGGAAGACCTCGCAAATGCCGTTGAAGAAAATGATCCTATCCTCCAAGAGGGCGAAGAGTTTGCTGACACCGAGCCTTTCCCCGACGCCCAGCCTAACCAGACTCCACAAAACAACAACCAGGCACACCCCCCACCCGGGGATGGTGAGGGAGGCAGAGGCCGAGGAAACATAGATGGGGGAAATAGAGCTCGTAGAAATGAAGGAGATAGGAATAGAGGCCGAGGGGCCGGAGGTAGAGGAGATAGAGGCCGAGGCCAAGGAAACCAAGCTCGCAACTGCCACCCAAACCCAGTAAGGCCTCTTGTAAACAACTTGGGATATCTTAGAGATTTTCTGCACCGTGGGAGACACCAAGACGAACACTCCCGTCACGAGTCAGAAGCATCGGTCTCAGGTTCGGAAGGTGAATCTGAACATCAGTTTTGGCAACACTAGCGAGCGAGAAGAGTGCAACCCCTGGCCTGGATGGCTCAATCCCCGTTAAACCTTTTAGGCCCGCTCCAAGATCTGCCTAGACATCCAGAGAAACATCTCCCTAAGTTCGACCCTGAGAAGGGCACCTTAGCTGAAGATCATATCAGCAGCTTCTATTTATCTCTGCAAATCATGAGAGTCCAGTCCGATGATGTCGCATGTCGACTGTTTCCCCATACCCTCGAAAACAAGGCAGCCACTTGGTACCGCTCTCTCCCCAGTGCCTCCATCACTTCATGGGAACAATTCCGTCGCATTTTCCTGCATAATTTTTCGGAAGATAAAACTCCTTCCATGCTTCTAACTGAACTGAGCACCATCAAGTGTCAAAAAAAGGAAAAGGTTAAGGACTTCAACCAACGCTTTGCTACCATACTGCAGAAATTTCCTCCAAACTTAGCGTTGGATGACTCAATCACTATTGACTACTACACCAAAGCCCTACCTAGAGATATTGCAGTTTTCATGAAACGTGAAGCCCGCGCTAACCTTACGGCTAATTATGAGGCTGCTCTCGCTGTGGAAAAAGACATGCTTTCGATAGGAGCCATCGATCATGAAGGGAGAGATGATCACAAGTCTAACACAAAAAGAGGTCAGTCCTCCACTCCTAAGACTACTGATAGGGATAGAGATGCTTTTGACTTTGAAAGCATGGCCAAAACGCTCAAGCATTTAACAAATGAAGTCACTGACCTCAGGAGAAAGGGCGCAGAAGCCACGACTAGTAGTAGACCACCAAAACCTTTTTTCAGGAAAAGTAATCTCAATACTAACAGACCTCCGTCCAACACAAATACTGCTCTCAATGTGGAAGAGATAGGGAAAGATAATTTCTGTTCTTTCCACCAAGCTGCCCATTCCGAGAAAACATGCCCTCAATGGATTGGCAGCATGACAGCAGTAGTTAATCAGCTTTTAGATGATCAAACTCTAGGGGATGTGACGGAGGATGAGTTTTCAGATCACGATGAAGATCCGCCCTCAAATGAAGAACCAGGATCCTCTATCCTTGCTTTTGACATAATTCGAGGTGGAGAAAACCTTACCCCTATCGATATTTACATGGCGGATGCTCCCAAGGATCAGCCCGTGCGGAATTATAGCCTCAGAAGCAAAGGACCTGTTCCCGAACAGTATTATGAAGACAAGAAAAGGGCTTTCCTAAGGAAAATCCTGCCCCCTGGGAACGGAAAACAATCTGTCCCGGAAAAACTTCCCAACAACACTACCCGAGCGAGTCAAAAGAGCAAACTTCCGACAGAATCCTCTAAGACTTCCGCCGAGCCTAGCCCTCAACCAAAGCCCAGCTATAACATTGTTGAAGATATGAAGAAAACAAGAGCAAACATTTCTCTCTATGAGTTGGCCCGCATTACTAATCAAAGGGAGCTCATTCTTAAGGCTTTCGCAAATACTTCAGCTACGAAGACTGTGAGCAACACGTCTGCGCAAGCCGGACCAGATGTGCAGTCCATAGTAAACGCCATTAATACAAACTCTAGAGGATCCACACCCCCTTTCCTTTTGTCCTTCGAGATTTTCAACTTCAATGTCCACAACTATCTGGTCGACTCCGGTGCCTCTACAAACGTCATGCCTTTATCTGTCTGTAAGAAACTTAACATTCGCCCGGAGAAGACTGATGCAAAAATCATACAACTCGATAGATCACAAGTACCCGCCATAGGAGAATTGAAAAATGTCATCATCCACTTGTCATTAGACTCTAGGGTTCATCAATGCATTGACATTGTGGTTGTCGATATCCCGGAAGCATACGGTCTATTGCTCAGTAGAGATTGGTCCAACAAATTACAAGGCTACTTCGCCACTGATTGGTCCCACTTGTGGCTTCCTTACAAAGGGCGAAATAATCAGATCAGAGTAGAGAGTGAACCCTATATGAAACACACCGTCACTGATCTGGATGCCGTTAATGAACCCATCAGCTTTGCACAAGAAGAGCTCAGCATATGTTTTCTAGAAGAAATATTTGGATGCTACCAACCCCCCCAGTCTCCTATAGGCCCCGAGGTTCAATCTGAAGTAGCCTTTGTCACTGAAGAGCAAGTAATTCCTGACTTACCACCAGCAGAGACCCCTTCACAACCTAGTGCCCTGAAGGAGCCAGAAAGTGACCTATGGACTTTGTATTATGATGGATCCAAGACTAATGACGGAGCTGGTGCTGGTTGCATATTGCTTGACCCGCACAAGAATAAATACTTGATCTCATGCCGGCTAGAGTTCCAGTGCACCAACAACTCTGCTGAGTACGAGGCATTAATCCTCGGACTTAAAAAGGCACTGGACTTGAAGGTAAAATGTTTGCAGGTCATTGGAGATTCCGAGATCATCACCCGCCAGGTACGCAACACTATTCACTGTTTATCCCCACATTTAAAGGCGTATCAACAAGAGGTATGGCGTTTGATTTCTGGTTTTGATGCATTTGGAATTAAATCTGTCCTTAGGATGCACAACGCAGCAGCAGATACTCTGGCCAATGCTGCTACTAGATTCACCCCTTTGAGGGACGGCTTTTCTATTGAAATTGTATATAGGCCCTCTGTGCCAGACAATATTTCTAATTTACGCGTTTTTAACGATGATCAACAGATTTTGGACTTTATGTGCAATACTGAAGTATTCAAGGACGCGGCGATCGATGAGGAAGAACATGAGCATGCGTTACAGAAAAGGAATGATGAACACAAAGAGAACATTATGCCCAAGGGGGTGGTATCACTAGAAAAGATGTTTGATCTGCAAAACCGATTCCGCAGGCCTCCGAACACCAAAGTGCAAAGTTCCATATTGGCACATCGGCAAGTAAACTTGGGGTCAGATGAGAACCCTAAGTTCGTTAACCTTGGAAAAGACTGCAGTGATGAAGAGGCACGGGCTTTCACCCAGTTATTCCGGAAGTATCGTGATGTATTTGCCTGGACATATGAAGATCTACGTACATACGATACTCGTATCATTCAACATGTAATACCCATGAGGGAAGGCGTTAAACCCTTCCAACAGAAACTCAGAAAAATACATCCAGCTTTGGAGCCAATGATTCTAAAAGAACTTAAGAAGCTTTTAGATGCTCGCATCATTTTCAAAGTTCGTCACTCCACGTGGGTGTCAAATCTGGTACCTGTGCGAAAGAAGTCTGGTGAGATTCGCTTGTGTGTAGATTTACGCAATCTGAATCGGTCCTCAAACAAAGACAACTACCCGGTGCCCCCCATGGAACAGATATTACAAGCTGTGTCTGGATCTGAGATGTTCTCCCTATTGGACGGCTTCTCCGGCTATAACCAAGTGCTGGTAGCTGAACCAGACAGATTGAAAACCACATTCCGGACAAAATGGGGAACCTTTGCTTTCAGACGCATGCCCTTTGGATTGATCAATGCAGGAGCCACCTTCCAACGAGCTATGGACATAGCCTTCCGCGGTCTAATAGGGCAGAGCGTGGTGGTTTATTTGGACGATGTTACTGTATTTTCAAAACGCAGGGGCGATCATTTACGCCACCTTAAGCAAATCTTCGAGAGATGCAGGAGGTATGGAATATCGCTTAATCCTAAAAAGAGCGTTTTTGCTGTGGCAGAGGGAAATTTGCTAGGCCACATTATCACTAAATAGGGCATTGTGGTTGATCCGGAACGGGCTAAAGCCATCGCTCAGATTCCGCCCCCAAACAACAAGAAAGCAATGCAATCCTTCCTGGGGAAGATTAATTTTTTCCGTAAATTCATTTCAGATTTCGCGCAAATTGTCAGGCCACTGCAGGGAATGATTAAAAAGAATGCTGCATTCAAATGGAATCCCTCAGAGAAAGAGGCCTTCGACAAAATCAAAAGGGCTATAGCTGAAACTCCTTCCCTCCAAAGTCCAGATTTTGATAAAGGTTTCATCCTATACACTTTCGCTTCAGACTCCTCGCTTGCGGCTGTCCTCACGCAGAAAGATAATAACAACGATGAACGGCCCATTTCTTTTATGAGCACCGGTCTACAGGGAGCTGAATTAAACTATCCGGAAATTGACAGCAGGCCTATGCGGTTTACAAGGCCGTAAAACATTTTAGGCCCTACATCTTGAAAAATCACGTCACGGTTTTTGTACCGCACCCAGCAGTCCGCTCACTCTTCGTACAGCAAGAACTAGGCGAAAGGCGGGGCAACTGGATGGCATGTTTACAAGAATACGATTTAGAGTTCAAACCAGCACATACCATTAAAGGACAGGGCTTATGTCAAATGGCCGCAGAGGCTGCAAGTACTCGTGAGATGGAAGAAGAATGTTGGGAACAAGAGATCGACATGTATCAGAGCGACCATGTGCCTCAGCAAAATAGCCCTTCTTGGTATTCTGATATTTCAAGATATCTGGCCCAAGGCACGATGGACCCCGCTCTTACCGCCCGACAGAAGCGCGCAATAAGATTAAAAGCCGCATCTCACCAACTGGTCCAAGGTAAGTTATTCAAGAAACACCACGATGGGGTCCTGTTACGCTGCTTGGAAACTGACGAAGCACGGAAAATCTTAACTGAGTTACATGACGGACCCGCTGGAGGTAATTTTTCCGGAGATACCACTGCCCATAAGATAATGCGTGCAGGATATTATTGGCCTACTCTTTTCAGAGACGCGCATGCATATGTTCGGAAATGCATTCAGTGCCAGAAGTTCGCCAACCGAGAAGCACGGCCAGCCGCACCACTACTCTCAGTAGCAGTAGAGGAACCTTTCCAACAATGGGGTTTGGACGTAATTGGGGAAATCCTACCTCACTCTTCTAAACAACATCGGTATATCCTTACCGCCACTGATTACTTCACCAGGTGGGTCGAGGCAACACCGTTACGCCGAATCAACGATCAAGAGGTAATAGAATTCCTCACGCATTCCATCATGACCAGGTTTGGCGTTCCGACTTCTTTAGTTTTTGATAATGCGACTTATTTCTCATCTTTTAAGTTATATGATTTTGCGTTGGAAAATGGAATTATTTTGAAACATTCTGCAAACTACTATCCCCAGGGAAATGGATTAGCTGATTCCACTAACAAGAACCTCATCCGGATTATTAAGAAGACCCTTCTATCCCACCAGCGCAACTGGCACAATGCCCTTCACAATGCACTGTGGGCTGACCGTATTACTCCCAAGTCCTCTTTAGGCACCTCCCCATTTTTCCTCGTGTATGGAAAAGAAGCCGTTCTACCTTCTCATCTATCTCTCCTGGCCCTCCAACTGTCCCAAGAATGTCATGGCACCCCGTGTCCCACCTTGCAGAACCGAATCGACACCTTGCTGAAATTGGAGGAAGAAAGGCAAAAGACCCAGGAAAAGTTTGCCATCCATCAGAGCCGAATCAAAAGATGGTTTGATAAAAAGTCCGCGGGAAATAAAATTTTTGAAGTAGGAGACCTGGTCCTTAAGTGGGATAAAGCCCATGAGGAAAAGGGGAAGCATGCTAAGTTCCAAGCACTTTGGACAGACCCGTTCCAAGTTAATGAAAAGATAGGATCACACACATTCAGATTACAAACCCTTGATGGACGAGTCGAGGTCCTCCCGGTAAACGGGCATGACCTCAAACACTATTTCACTTAACAGCCCTTCGAGGGCTGTCTGGTTTTGTACCATAGTTCCTTGTCTTTTGTTTGTTAAAAAAAAAAAAAAAAAAATAATAATAATAATAAAAATAAATATATATATATATATATATAAATAAAATAGAATAAAAACCTAAGGAAGGATTTGTTAGAGATACGCAGATTGGCATACTGCAGCAGGTTCTCCGTTGATGGAAAGCCTTTCCCGATAAACTCAAAGGCGGCGAAAGTTGTTTGCCCTCTACACCTAGAGGTAGCACATTACCAAGCACAAGTCGTCAAGCAGGGGAACTTACCTCGCCAGTCTGAGAGGGTGTCCACAAAAGAAAATGCAGTGTAAATGGTAACCGGACCAGAAGGGAAGAGAGATACTCTAAGCTACGATAGGGCGTCTGGGAAAAACCAAAGTCCTCATACCAGCCCAGGAACAACCTCTCTGCAAGCAAAATAAGTCGGGATCCCTCATCCGCCCAGGCCAAATGGCCATTTCAAATAAGTGCCATAAGCACATCTAAATAAGTGCCTCGGGCACATTCAAAATAAGTGCAATAGCACACAAATAAGGGTAAAGGATTGAGAAAGGCTTCCTGCGCAGAGAGGTGATGTAACGACTCCGCCGGGGTACTGACCAGGCTCGCTGGCAGCGGAGCAACATTCACGATTCCTAGGCAGTGACTCCGCCGGGACCGAGAGGTTCGCTGGCAGCGGAGCAACATGATGAGGACAAAATAATCGTACCAGACCCTGTGGCCGCCTGGAGTTCTCCAACCCTTCCAGTCCGGAGACCTGAAGAAAGAATTTGTTTGAATGGCGCCCAACTAGACCAGCAGGTTGAGCAACCCGGCTAGATGCCGAAGGCTAGGAAATGGCAACCACAAGGTAAAAGAGGACAGTTAGCATAAGCCCCTCCCTCCCCCCGCAAAGACTAACCATCAGCAGAGACTCTGAGTTCGTCTAGTGAATCGCCATTTGTTGCAGTCTCTACAACACCCTCCAAAAATTTTGACCACCATTTCAAATTTTCGGAGCCCCTTAGAAACGAAGAGAAATTGCTAAGTCACTAAGTCGCAAAAGTAAACATTCATGAAAATTGCGACCTAGTGACCTAGCGACCCCGCGACCTCAGGTCGCCAGGTCGCCAGGTCGCAGATCCCCTAAACTGATGACAAATGCGACCTTGCGACCTAGCGACCTCGGGTCGCCAGGTCGCCAGGTCGCCAGGTCGCAATTTTGTCATTTTCAGAAAATCGCGACTTAGCGACCTTGCGACCCAGCGACCCCAGGTCGCCAGGTCGCAAGGTCGCCAGGTCGCAAAACTCAAAGTTTGACAAATCTGCGACCTAGCGACCTGCATTAATTGCCCGCACGTGCGACTTTCTATAAAAGGGAGGTCGCAGGTCACATTTTTTACATTCAGCGATTTGTAAGGAAAATGCCTCTGACAGCTCAACTGACGAGTTTTTCCCGGGTAAGTTGCCATTTCTTCCTGCTGTTTCCATTTTAATGATTTTCTTACTAAATCCATCTCCCCTGTAGCCTTTAAATTGTCTTTTGGCCATGCTTTAATGTTTTCTGAGGTTTTGCAAATTACATATTGCATAAATTGCCCAAAGCCTCACTGTTTGCTGTTTCACCCCATGGCATCATCCCTTTACCTTTAAAATCATGCCACAGCTCTCCCTGGGCCCAGAAACCTTGAAAATTCCCAAGAGAAAGGGGGCAAAAAAGTTCAAGGCCGCGCGCACCAAACCCCCGGCAAGCCAGTCTGCGACCTGCGACCCAGCGACCTAGTCGCGAGGTCGCAGAGTCGCATTCTCTCCAGTTTTCGGGATTTGCGACCCTGCGACCCAGCGACCTAGTTTCCAGGTCGCTAGGTCGCACTTTCCATTATTTTCGTAGATCTGCGACCTAGCGACCCAGCGACCCCAGGTCGCAAGGTCGCAAGGTCGCGCCCGGGCCCTGTTTGTGTGATCCGCGACCCAGCGACTCACCAGTCCAGTTTTGCATTAACGCAGTTAGGTTTCATCACTAAATTGTAACTGGTTTTTATCGCCATGTCGTTCTTATCGTGGGACTCCTTTCTGAATTTGACAGGTGAAGACATAGAGTGCATACCTGTGCTCTCAGATTCTAGTGACATGGCGCCCCCGCTATCTCAGAGAAAGGACAAGAGAATAGTGGAAGAGATTGATGAGTTGGTGGTGGTGTCCCCACCCCCAATATTCCAAGATACATTATGTACTTTTTCGAAAGACGACAACATGAGATGGTACCAGATTTATCAGGAGTTCGCCAAACTGCCAGAAGAATTTCCAGAAGATCTCCCAGACCGAGAAGTATACTTGGCGGTAAAGAGGTCCAAACTACATCTGGCAGGAGCGCATCCAGCCATATTCCCATGTCCGGAGATCATATACTGGATCATACAAAAGACAGACCCCGAAAAGTTTGTGATCAGGGATTCCCAAGGCAGAGCTTTCACTACGCTGGTAGGCTCGGATGCACACATTTATTATTCACTGCCTCGCCCAAACCAGCATTTCACTCGAGAATGGGCTGCTACTCACGCCGTCCCAATAGTTGATACTATTAAACAATGGTGGGAGGAGCCCGAGAAGTTCAAGGTAAAAAAGAACCAGGAATACCCAGTGGCGAGCCTAAGGAAGGTTTACAAATTGGTTGCTGCCATGCTCTGCAGACTTTACGGGCGCCCAGATTGCTCCACTTTCAACGGCAGTTGGGCCACTATCATGGAGTATGTGACAACACAGGGCACCCGTTTTAACTGGGCCGGCATACTGATGACGTCGATGCAGACCAACTTGAACTCGGCATTGGCCCTGGACGAAGGAATGCCTGCTGAATTTTACATGGCCTCGTACCTACTAGACGCGGTTTGCGCCCGAGTAGAGTTTGATGGATGGGAGCACAACTGGGACTCCGAGAACGCGCGCGCAATTCATCTACAACTCAAAGTATTTTGGGAGTCCAAATACAAACAGGACATAGATCAGATCTCCCAAATATTTGTTCCCGCTCTGTACAGACATTTATTTGGCCAAGATGCCCCTTGCATGTCGTGGCGGGCCAAGGAGACTCTGGCTAAAGTGGCGCACTGGTTCCCTTTCCCTGGGTACACCTTCATCCGAGTCTTTGGCAGTTACAAGGCGCCACATGCTATGCCTTGCTTCGTGACAGACAAAATGCTGATCCAGGAGGTGTGCTTTCAGATGTCACACGGATTCTCCAACATCCTGTCTAAGGGAAAAAAGAAACCGTGGCCCACTCTGCCCCTCACCATTGGTGCATTCACAGTTAAAGACTTCAAGGAAGTGCTAGCAGAGGCAGAAGCAATGAGAAGTTATCAGCTGGGGGCACTTGAGCATCGAACATATGACCCAGAGAGGATTTTCCCTGAACACTGCCGGAGAGCCAACCTCAAGTGGACTTATCAGCATCTTGAACGCCCAGCGGAAGATGAGAGAAGAAATTGGTATAATGCTGAAAGACAACTTGCTCCGGAAATTGACGTGGTTCAGGAAGACTCAGATGATCAGAACTTAGAAGACAGAAGGCGTCAGTTAGGAGGTGCCTCTTCATCTATACTCAAGAAATCTCGAATCAACACAGGGCCAACTCCATCCATCAAACAAAAGGAAGCAGAGGCAAAAGCCCAGCAAGAAAGGGAGGAAAAGCTAAAAGAAGAAGATGAGGCACGCCAAAAGAGTGCAACAGCAACACAAAATAAAAAGCTGGCCAAAGAGGCCAGGAAAGAAAAAGAAGACAAAGAGGCACAAGCTGCAGCGGAACAGGCGCTTAAGGCAGAGCTGGACAGGGCAGAGGCTGAACGCCAAAAGAAAGCCGAGCAGGCTCGTGCGGTGAGCAGGAAGAAGAGAGCGGAGAGCCACGGGAAGAGCGAAGGTGAGCCGGCGGCGTGAGGGAGAAGAAAAGAACACAGAGGAAAGGGAGGACGACATGCTGGATGATCTTGAGGTGACTCCTCTCGACATACCTCTGGGCCGTGAAAAACTCTCCGATGTTAGATCGCCCCAAAGACAGGAAGAAGATGTGTTTGACCTGACCAGACTCACGTTTGATCAGTTTTCGTTCAAAATCCGTCAAGAGAAGAGGAGGTCATTGGCACAAAGTCCCTCTGCCGCATCCGCAGTATCAACAGGCAAGGATATAGTTTTGGATACCAGGACGAATCCGGTAATGATAGCATCAGCAGGTACTGCTTTTGCCGCGGCTATGGAAGAGAATGTCACCCGAATGAGTAGAGAAATAGTATCTCTACAAAATAGACTGCACGCCGCTGAGCAACGTGAGAAGATAGCAGAGCAAGAGAAAGCAGAACTGCAAGCAGAAGTCCAGCAACTTCGAAACCAGGCTCTGCCAGTAAATGAAGTCTCGCTGGCCATCTTCAAGGAGTGCGAGGTGTTGGAAGTGACTATGAGGCAGGTATATGGTGAAATGTTCACCATCAAACAAACGATGCGCTCCTCACGGAAAGAGCACGAATGGAAACTTGAGCAAAAGACAAGATCAGCTCAAAAGAGGCTTCACGGGCTTTGGACAGGATGATGGGTGGACCATACGGTACCCTCGGGCCTTTGAAAATTTGCCTAAGAGGAAGTTTGGATCACACCTTGAGGATGCAAAGTTCAAATCCGCATAGCGATGCAATCTGGAGACAAATTGTCTAAAGACCTGGAAAAAGTAATGTCCTCGTACAACCACCTGAATAGTGGTATCGACTCAATGCATACGTTGCATCACATTCCATCGCTTGGGGCATTAGAAGAGGAGAAAACCTGGGAACAAGTAAACGGATATTGAGCATTCTTGCAACCTATCAAACGAGGCCGCGGTGGATCCAGTGCCCTCCGCATCTCAAGAGCATCTCAGTCAATTCATCGCCGCTCCAGCGCGAATTTATACCAAGCTTGCGTCGCTCTCCAATCAGATCGGACAGAAAAGGGAGACCTTAGTACCAAACGCTTTGGAATGTGTGCATAGGCTGAAGGAGGGGGTACCTCTGGTGTCTCCCATAGCGGCAGAATACCAGGCATGGCAGGATTTCCTCAGAGAGCAACAGGTTGACATCCCCGACATTAACATTTCGCGTCCCGGCAGCAGCAAGTCCTGAGCAGCAAGTAGAACCAGGTCGCAAGTCGCACCAACAGGACAGGTCGCAGGTCGCATCTCCTACCTAGGTCGCAGGTCGCATCACCTGCCCAGGCCGCGGAAGGCGAACAGTCAAGGAAACCCAACGGACAATTTTTGGCATTATAAATACTCCTACGGGACATTGTAAAAAGGGCTTTTCTTTTTTGGAAAACTCAGGAGCTACATGCATTGTATTTAAAGATCTGACACTTGAGCATATGAATATAGAATCTTGTTAAAATACCCTATGGTTATGATGTGTTTTGCTGTATAACACTTTGTGTATTTCCTTCAACAGTTTCAGAATATCCTATGATTAATGAAGCTGCTCTTTTTATGACATCGTTTATACATCTTGGCTATCTGTGTTGTATCAATGATGTTCATTTTACTATCTGTTCTATTAATGAATGTTAATGAACTATTTTGTTAGCATTTCGTTTCATCTTTTAAGAAGTGAAGAGGTATCTTATCATAAAGAACTATTTCTTTTGTGATCAGACTACCATGCAAGCATTACCCCACAAAAGATGTGTTGCTAATGACATCTCTTGAGGTGTATGTGCTTTATCTATAATCTTGCTACACATAGTGTTTGATTCATGTTTAACACATTAATCTCGTATTCTATATTTGCAATACATTAATCTTGTATTCGTATCATGTGAATGTGAGGTATGTCCTACAGTGTTCAACAAAGTTCTTTTGTATCTATGGAAGTCATCTCATGTGGTAGCCGACCCACACCTTTACGGATCCCTATTCCCAAACGGTTTATGGTCTAATTGGGACTTTCTACCTGGATCCTCACCGTTGGCCGCACAAATTTTCCCGTCATGAAGTCTACCATCAAGGTCTGATGCCATAGTTGTAGCCATAGAGGAGACAAAGGATCTCTCACAGTTTTCAGTGGATGAGCTTCATGCATCACTCATGTCTCATGAGCACAAATGGAACAGAGCAACAAAATCCTCATTGGAGCACACATTCAAGACACAAGTTTCTTTTGGTCAAGGTAGAGGTCGAAGAAGATCAAAATACCGAGGAAGAGGAAGAAGCCCACACAGAGGTGGAAGAAGCAGCCCTTCAAGCTCAAGTAGAAGGGGCAGAAATCAAAATCCAAGTCAAGGCCCAAGCCAAAATCAAGCACATGATTAGAGGTATGATAAATCTCAAGTTCAATGTCATTATTGTAAGAAGTATGGTCATTATGCAAAAGAATGTAGAAAGAGAAAATATGACATGGGTAGAAAACCAAGTGTAAATTGCACAAAGGAAGATCAGAACCATGATAGCTTGCTTTTATCTTGTAATATATCACAATAAAAACAAGGAGATGCATGGTTCTTAGATTTAGCGTGTAGCAACCACATGACTAGAAACATAGAAATGTTTTCCAATCTAGATTAAAGTGTGAAATCAGAAGTAATATTGGGGACTAATAGCAAGGTCTCTGTCATGGGAAAAGGAAGAGTAGACATACTAACAAATATGGGAGAGAAGAATTTCATGCCAGATGTTTATTTTGTCCCTGGTTTGAAACATAACCTCCCAAGCATTGGACACTCATGCAAAAGGGCTAAAATGTATTTTTTAAAGATGATGTGTGCACAATCTTGGATAAGCCTCCAAGTAGACAACTCATTGCAAAAGTTCATATAACAAACAACAGAATGTTTCCTCTCAATATAAGATCAGACTTGAAGGAAGAAGGTGTTATAGTAGCTGTCACATAAGAAAAACTTCAAGAATAAGTCAAAGATGAGAATTGGTTATGGAATTTGAGTTTTGGTCATCTCAACTTTGGAGGTTTTAATTTGTTGCACAGGAAATGCATGGTGAAGGGATTACCACTCATAGAAAAATTGGACAGCTTAATTGCAAGAAGAAGTTGATAATAGTGCTGGTCTAAATTATTTTTTTGCATTATTTTGTCATGTAGATGACCCAATACACTTTGAAGATGGATTCAAAGAAGAGAAATGGGTTGAGGCAATGAATGACAAAATAGGATCAATAGAAAGGAATGACACATGGACCTTCTGCAATTTAAAGAAGTCATTGGAGTGAAATGGGTCTATAAGATCAAGAGAAACATTGAAGGCCATATAGAAAGGCATAAATCAAGGCTAGTTGTCAAAGGCTACAAGCATCAGCATGGAAACGACTATGAGGAAACCATGTCAGCTTGCAGGATGAGATAAAGTAGTATACACTCGTTAACAATTGATGCAGGAGCATTAAGACCTTTTTCTCCATTTGTAAATACGGGGTGTGATAATATTAATTTGTAAATATGGGGTGTGATGATTTTTAATATTTTATTAATTAATTTGAATTAAATAGGAGAAGGTGAGGATTTATGTAAATATCTTTTTATTAATAAAAAGATATGAGGAAATTTAATAAATTGAAGGATTTTAGGGATAAAAACCTATCCTTTAGGGATGTTGAGAAATTTAGGGGTTTGTTAAGGATTTTAAGGGATTGAGCATTTAATGTAATGATTTTTAAAAATTGTATAAATAGGAGGGCTTTTTGTGAGAGAAACCATGAGAAATTGTGAAAGGGTGTGAGAGTAGGTTTGAATAGCCAAGGCTGTAAGCCTCTGGCAAATAGTAAGGGCCATGAACATTGGATATTTGGCCAGGAAGGAAAATTTGTACTGTAAGTATTGGTGTGTTAATACAGTGTTTGGTTTTTTTTCTATATGTTCATTATCGAGTTGTGGAAAATTAAATTTGTGTGAATAAAAGGGAAATCGATCCTTTTAAGTTCTGGAATATTGAAATTGTAAGGAATTGAGTTTTAGTTCCTGTGGAAGGAGTTTAACATTGCAGAATCTTATTAAACTGAATCAATTGCTCGATCTTCAATTGGTAGCTACGATGGTTAAAGAAAGTGTTTTCGCCTTTCTAGTTTGATTGGGTTATATATCCTGGGTAAGAGAATTGAAATTAGTTCATGAGACTGTAATGAATTGCATAAAAAGGAGATTCGATTTGACATAACACTGTCAAGTTTTATATATATTTAGAGTCAATTCAGAAAGAGGATAGTTGAATGAGAATTATGGATCGAATCTTATTCCTGTCATGAGTTATGTTGGGCACAGGTGCAAGGTTTAAATTCTCTGTTTGTAATTAAAAAGGGCGCAGGTGAAAGTTTAGAATCTCTGTTTGCAATTGAAAGGGCGTAAGTTGGAAAAGAAACTGACAGCGTTTGCAATATTTCGGGTTTTCAATATGAGATATCAAAGGCGTAGCTATAAAAGAAAAATCGGTGTATGAGCATTCGCTATGATATGAAATTGGTGTTAAGTATAGCGCTGAGTTTCTGAACAATGCGTACTGCATAAAAACTTAAATCGAATTTAAGATCATACGCTGTTTGGTGAGAACTTGTGTGAATAAAATTCCTTGTTTGTGAATGTTTTGATTTATACATTGCTCAGAACAGATCACGGAAATCCACAACCTCCACGAAGTTAACAATCTGTTTCAGTTGCGTTTTGTTGCATCTGCCAGTTTTAAAAGCAGGCCGTGTAACCAGAACCGAGTTAATTGATTATAGACTTGTCACAACCATATCTGCAGGTGCGCTGATTTGAAAACGTCGAGCAGTTTGAAATCAGTGAGCAAATATATGAGAATTAGGCATTTGGTAAGGGCGCATTTTTTTTTGTTGAGTTTAAACTCCAGCATTATAAGAAAGAAAGATTGGAGTTGTGATGATTCACATGATAAAAGGTAGATTGTTCATAATATTGATTGAAGCAAACTTTCAAAGGAAGTTTTTTAAAATATGCATTAAAGTATGTGGGTTATGGAAGTATGATTTTGTGTGGATATAGGCTGAAGAGCTTGTGTGTGTGGGAATGATTGTGTATAAACAATGTCTGAGTGCATTTGTTGGATTGATTTTTAAATCTGATCTTGAAAGCTCATGTAGAATATCTGGTTTGAAGAGATGGTGTTAAATGATTGGAAAAGCTTCCGCATGCAAATAATGAATTTGTAAAATTACAGCTATTGAAACTTGGGTTGAAAAGGTGAGTATGGTTTCACACCACTATAAGAAGAGGTATGGAATAATTATTTGAATAGTGAGTTGTTGATATCTATGGAATGGTTGTGAGGGAAAGTTTTAAAAATGCCACGAATTGATATTATATGAATAGGTGTTAAATGATTTTGAACATATATTGGAAAGCACGCGCAGGTTTTAAATGGAAAGGTGTGAATTGGAAATGAGTGAAGTATGTGAGTCTGAATGGTGGTTATGTTGAAAGTTGAAATGATGTGTATTAATAATGGTTTCATAACCATTGTTTTTTTTGTTCAAAGAAGCTTTCATATAGATGATGAAATTGCCATGTATCAAAGAGGAAGAGAAGGCGCATGCTTGTACATGTATGAGTGTTTAATGATCCTGGATATGGCAAGTTCTATGCTTGCGTCATCAATAAAAACACAAAAAAATGGAAAGTGTATCAACTGTATGTGAAGTCAATATTCTTGAATGGAGTGTTGAAAGAGGAGGTGTATGTTGAACAACCTCATTGTTGTTAGACCAAAACGCGCAGGAATTAGTCTCCGCTACAATCGCCAAATTTAGGATCCAAGAGAGGCAGTTAGTCCATGTCCTCAAACACATGGGGAGCGTTGAAACCAATGTCCAACAATATCCCCCCCCCCCCCAATGCAAGTCAGGTGAGTTTTGAACTCAAGATCTGTTGCTCTGATACCACTTGTTGGAATCATGATTGCTGTTAGAACAAAATGCGTAGGCATTAGTCTCTGCTGCAATCGCAAAAGTTAAGATCCACGAGAGGTGGTTAGTCCATGTCGCAAAACACATGGGGAACGTTGAACCCAATGTCCAACAATATATTCATCGCAATCACAAGCTTAAGAAGAAAGTGCCCAGGTAAAACTTGTCACCGCCAAAATATGATATGTGGTACTACCGCGGATCCGATATGGTTTCAAAGTTGAAACTTGTAGGGTTTCAAGTCTGAGCTTACAAGGTCTGTACGTTGTTTTATGAATAAATATATTTTTATGGTAGAAGGACATTTTTTGGTTACCTGTCCGTTCAAGCATTGAATTGGCATTAAATTGTCAAGCTCCGCCATTTTGTATTAAAAGGGATGTTTTTTATATGAATGAATAGATGAATGAGAAAAATGAACTATCTTGTGTTTTGTCTCTGTGTGTGTGTCTCTATAAATTATTTTTGCGTTTCCACATGACTGTGTAAACTGTGTATTGAGGGAAAAACATTTCCCCTATTTCTTTTGAGCTTCTTATATTTTCCAACATGGTATTAGAGCATTCGAAATTATATCACTTATTGTGATAGAGGTTATAATCTTGAATCCTCTTGCATGCAAAAGGATATTGATTTGATGGCAAAGACACTTCAGAAAAATAATCTTGGTCATCACATTCCAGAAAGTGCCAAGAAGAAGACGAAGGAAAAACCATTAGAAACAAGGGGTAATGGGCACGCTTTGATTGCTTTTCATTCTACACCGCAAGAATGGATCATCGATTCAGGACCTTCACATCATATGGATTCTTCAAAGGAATTATTTTATTCTCTACATGCATACTTAGGACCTCTTATTATCAAGGGGGACAATTCTGCAGTTGCAACAACTGGAAAATGAAGAGTGCAATTCGAAGATGGAAATTTTGAGAATGTCTTGCATATTCCAAGGCTTTCTATAAATCTTCTCTCAATGTATCAGATGACACACAGAGGTAGAGGAAGGAAAGTGGAATTTACCCTGGATTTCATGAGCATTTATGACATGTAAACCAACTTGAAGATTGCATTCGGCAAGGTAAATGATCAATCTTGTCTGTATACATTTTCTGATTTTGTTCCTTAATCAGATTCTATTTTGCTACTTACGCATGAAAATGAAGAAAGTAGGATTTGGAAAGAGAGATTTGGGCACTTGAATTTCAGATATATGCAACAACTTAGCAAGCAAGGGATGGTCAAAGGATTGCCGATAATTGAATTTTCAAATGGTGTTTGTAATGGATGTGCTCTTGGAAAGCATCCACAAGACAAGTTCGAGAAGGGGCATGCATGGAGAGCCTCTTCACCTTTGGAACTTGTACACAGTGATCTTGGTTCATTTCTAGTGCTTTCAATGAGAAAATAAAGATATTTGTTGTCATTTATAAATGATTACATAAGGTTCACTCGGGTTTACTTCTTGAAACTCAAGTCTGAAGATTTTCAACATCTAAATATTTTCAAAACGCATGCGGAAAATCAGTCTGGAAAAGGCATCAAGATACTTTGCACAGATAATGGGACGGAATATGTCAACAAATTTATCAAGAATATTTTTAATGAAGCAGGCATACAGTTCCTTACACTCCACATCAAAATGGCGTGGCTTAAAGGAATAATCGATCTTTGAAAGGGATGGCCAATTGCATGTTGCATGCAAGATCTCTTTCGTCAAAATTGTGGGCTGAAGCTATCAATTATGCCTCATACATCCATAATACATCTCCTCATAAATCTATTACTGGAAAAGCACCTTTTGAGGCTTGGACTGGCATGCAACCTGAAGTCAGTCATTTCCCCATTTTTGGATCTCAAGCATGGGCCTGCATTCCTATAGAGAAGAGAAAGGCTTTGGAGCCTCAAATTAAAGAATGCATGTTTGTTGGATATTTTGATGAAGTCAAATGGCATAGATTGCTTGATATCAACACTGAAGAGCTCTTTATTGAAAGGAGTCTAAAGTTTGATGAAGATATTTTGCATGCACCAATAGATGAACTTGTTACCAAGTTTCCATCACCACTCATTGATGAGTATGCATATTAACCTTCAAATCAGAACTCTGATGAAGATAAGCCTTTTCTCGTGACACCTTTTGCGCCACCATTTTTTGAACATCAAGATTACACTTCCTCATGTAGTTTGGAAGATTCTCATCCGCATTCAACACAAAAATGACGTAGCATGAGTGATATCCTTGATGATCCTGCCTCTATTCCTCAGTTTGAGGAAGATCCATAAGCACTCTTAGCTATGGAGCCATGCATGCCCACACATGCTTATATGATGCATGCATATGATCCATAGACTTATGCAGAAGCAACTGGGCATCCTGAATGGGAAGCAGCAATGGATGAGGAATATAACTCTCTCATTGAGAACCAGACTTGGGATTTGGTTCCGCTACCTTCCAATCACAAACTTGTGAGTTACAAGTGGGTTTACCGGACCAATAAATCAGCAAATGGGCAAGTTAGTTCTTGGTGGATGGGTTATACAATCTGTATGCCTTGGATTCTTCACTGTATGCAACAAATATGCACTTCTCCCCTTACTATCCAACTTATTCCTTAGTTTATCTGGAATGTGTGCGTAATCCACACAACCAAAAACTCTCATGTGGGTGACAAACTGCTTTATGCCACTCCATCCTTCTTCCAGAACTTTGTTCATTACACTCTTTTTTGGGCATATATTCAGCACATATGCTGCACAATGTACAACTTCAGCCCAATATTCAATTGGAAAATGTTTTGCCTTCAGCATACTTCTTACCATATCAATGATGGTTCTATTTTTCCTTTCAGCAACTCCATTTTGCTATGGTGTATACCTTGCTGTAAATTTTTTGTGAATCCCATTTTCTCTGCAAAAATGAAATAATTCTTTGGAGATGTATTTGCCTCCTTTGTCTGTTCTTGAGACCTTAATATGCTGCCCACTTTGGTTCTCAACTAGAGCTTTAAAGTGGCAGAATTTCTCAAACACTTCACTCTTCAACTTCAAGAAATAAACCTAATTTTTTCTTGTGTAATCATCAATAAAGGTCAGCATATATTGGCTACCTACTAATGATGGTGTTTGCATTGGTCCACACAAATTAGAATGGACTATTTCTAAGGGTGCTTTTTCCCTTATGCTCTTTCCTGATGGAAAGCTTTCTCTGTGTTGTTTTCCCAAGATGCAGCCTTCACATAGGCTGTCTAGATTTTCAATCAATGGTAATCCCTTTACCATTCCTTTCTTATGAAACAAATTCAGACCTCTAAATTTGAGAAGTCCAAATCTCAAATGCCATAACCAGTTTTCATATTTTGCTTCTCTTTGGAATGTCTCTTGTGTCACTGCTACCATTGCAACTCCTTTCTTCAATTCTAATCTCATCTTGAGAGGAAACATTATGTTTCTTGTCATCTTCACTTATGCAATCATTTTCTTGCTTGGTGGTTTATCCATGATGGTGCATACATCATCTTCAAAGAAAACATTGTAGACTTTCTGAATGAGTTGTCCAATGCTCGAAAGGTTACACTTCATACCAGGTACATAATATACATATGATATGGATTTCATTTCTCCTTTCTTTGTTAAAACACTTAATCTGCCTTTCCCCATGACAGATACCTTACTATTTGTTCCCAATGTTACTTGAGACTTCACAATTTCATCTACTATGGAAAACATTGAAATGTTTCCAATCATATGGTTGCTACATCCTAAGTTTAGAAACCATATATCTTCATTTTTCTCTTCAGCCATATTACATGCCAGAAATAAATTCTCTTGATTGGTATTTTCCTTAGTAAAATTGGCACTGGGTCTACTACCCATGTCACTTTGTTTCTTCCTACATTCATTTGCATAATGGCCATACTTCTTATATTAATGACATTGGACTTGGGATCTATCATACCTTTGTCCATGTGCTTGACTTTTTCCACCTTGCTGGCTACTGCCTTGGCCTTGGTTCTGATTTTCGTTGCTGCTCCTTCCACTTGTATTTGCAGGGCTATTTCTTCCTCCTCTTTTTTGGCTTTTTCCTCTTCCTTTTCCTCTGTAGTTTCCTCTACCTTGGCCTCTTCCTCTTCCAAAGGACATTTGGGTCTTGAAGGCATGCTCCAAAGATGAGCTTGTTGTTCTACCCAACATTTGTTCATGTGTCATCAATGATGCATGAAGCTCATCAACAGTAAACTTTGAGAGATCCCTTGTCTCTTCAATGGTTGTTACTATCACATCAAATCTTGAGGGTAAGCACCTCAATACTTTCTCCACTATTTTTCTTTCTTCTACTTTCTCTCCATGAGATCTCATTTGGGTAACCAACCCAATCAACACTGTGAAGAATGAGTCTATTGTATCAGACTCTTTCATGCAAATGACTTCAAAATCCATTCTCATTAATTGAATCTTTGTTGTATTTACCTTCTCAATTCCTTGATAGGCTGTTTGGGGGGTATCCCATGCATCCTTGGACCTCTTGGTTGTTTTAATCCTTGGAAATGCACTTTCATGCACTGCTTGATAGAGATAGAAGAGGTATTTTGAGTCCTTCTCCTATTACTCTTCAGCAAATCCTTCTATGCTTGTGTTAAGGCATTAAATGCTTGTTCATCTACTGGTTCTTCAAAACCATCTTCAACTAGCTCCCATAAATCTTGAGAGGAAAACAGGGCTCTCATTGTGATTTCCAAATAGTTATAGTTCTTCCCATTGAACTGTGGGAGTTGAGTATTTCTCATACTCATGCTTGTGTTGGCTCCTGCCATAGCTAGCTTACAGAACTATGTTTTTAAACTTGACTGTGTTTCTTAAACGAGCCTTCTCACTACTGAGAGATAAAATTCTGCCCACCAAAAAATAGGGTCCCCCATCCCATTTTACTTTCCATCCAATTTTTACTCTCCATCCCAACCTACAACATATAGAAGAATGGATTCGTAGCATTAACAATAAATAAAAAATATGATCTCAGTAGTTGCAATATATAGAAAAATAGATTCATAACACTATTATAAAATAAAAAATATGATCTCAAATAAAGAAGGCACAAGTGCACAACATTTGGAAACACAGAACATCCAAGACAAAAGGTTACCTGTTGGATGTGTGGTGCAAACTTCTCCCAATATTGAGTGCATGGAAAGATAGCCTACAATATTGACAGAAAAAAGGAAAAGTTGCAAGAATTTAGAAAGATATAATAAATACACATTGAAGGTAATTAAAGAATCATTTCTATGTCCATTAGGCTCTACTAAGGTCTCAAAAATATTTACCCTTGATGGATTCACAAGAAAGGATACATTCCACACACTAAGGAGATATAGAAAAACGTATGAAAAAGTCACGAGTGTGATAATTGGAAATTTTTTCACCTTGATTGTTTGCAAAAAAAGAAAACATCTGATTTTCTAGATCATCAAAATTGAGATATATTAGATGATTAGAACATATGGACCAACAATATGACCACAAAATAATGAAATATCAAAAATGGGATGTAGAAAGTGTTTCTAATTGCTCAACTTTTAAATTCCCCCTTACTGATGATTTGGAAGCCTATTTTTTTCTAACGAGACCTTGGACTCCCACTTAAGAAACTCATTACTTGTATCATCCATGTGTAGAATGACTACAATGAAACAAAAAAAATCCTTTTTAGGCTCTAGGGAATTTTTAAAAGCCTCTACAACCTCTTCTTCCATCTTAAGTTTCCCAAAAAGTAGTAGTATTGTTAAATGAAACAATAAATACTTGGTGTAGTTAAATGGCCATTGGCATCCTGGGAAAAGGTGCATATTTTTTGAGGCATCATTGGAACAATACACACCCATGTAGATTTGAAAAACAAATAAAATATGTAGAGATAATAGTAGTTAACCAGAGGATGCAATAGATTAAAATCATGCTCGAGATGTTTAACAAAATAGATTAATTGGGAATCCTAAATTTTCTAAGGCTTGAAGTTGCACCAAACCATGCAGAGCTTAAAATAAGAGAAAACACCCATGATAAGAACAAAAAAAGAAAATAGAAGGTAAAGATAATTTTTGAGATAATCAACTTGAAGTCCACATTTTCAGAGGCTCTGGCACAATATGAAATCTAAAAATAATGTAGGACTGATGGTAACAGAAATTACCCATGATAAGAATCAACAAAAGAGACTAACAGATTCAGATCATTCTAAATTTCCAGAGGCACAACTTTTTTTCTTGTTTTAGCAGTCTCACAATTCGATGCGTAAAACAAAAACTTCTAGTGAATGTAGGAGAAAAAAAGGTTCCTAACAAGAAATATTGTTGCCCCTCAACTGACATACTTTTTTGCTACATCAACAATGGAACATATACCTCAAGACGTAATACTTCCATGTAGTGGTTTGACTGCTATGTCTATATATGTGTAGATAACATACATGATCTAGATTTAATCCTATGATTCTTTAGGAAGAAATACGTGTTATTAACCCTTATGTACATTGAGTTCCACCCAATTAAGAAAAATGTCCCCAAGTCAAGAAGAGCATAATATTTGAAGAAAATTTGGTTAGGAAGTGGGCATCAACAAGCTTGGAAAAATGGACCAGTAATAAAAGCAATAGAATCTACATCTTTTCACCAAGCAACCTTTATTCTATTCTCCGTGTGTCTCACATGATGAATTAACTAGTAAACTATATGCTAGCGATTTGTGCCAGTTTCTCCAAAGTCTATTTCACTAACCTAAAAATTGAGGGGCACACCATTAATATAAACCCACTTCCCATTTTACTCTCCATACTAATCTACAACATACATAAGAATAGATTCATAATTTTATCAAAAAATAAAAAAGATGATCTCAGTAGCTGAAATATATAGAAAAATAGATTCATAGCATTATTGAAAAATAAAAATGATGATCTCAGACAATGAAGGCTCAAGCACACAAAATCTGACAGCACAAAACATCCAGATATAAGGTTACCTGTTGTATGTGCAGTGAAAATTTCTCCAGAGTCTGAGTATATGGAAAGATAGACTATAAGAGTGACATAAATAATAAAAGTTATAAGACTCTGGAAAGTTATAATAAAAAAAAATTGAAGGTAATTTTAAGAATCCTTTCTATGTCCATTATGCTCTACTAAGATATTGAAAATATTTACCCTAGTTGGATACCTAAGAAATGATACATTCCACACATTGAGGAGACCCAGTAAAACCTATGAAAAATTCACAAGTGTGATAATTAGAAATGTGTTCACCTTGATCGTGTGAAAATAAACCAAACAACATATTATGCTAGATCATCAAAATTCAGATATATAATATGATTATAACATATCATACCAACAAGATGACCAAAAAATAAATGAAATATCAAACATGGGATGTAGAAAGTGTTTATAATTGCTCACCATTCCAAAACCCCCTTACTAATGATTTGGAGTCCTAATGTTTGTTGAGAAGACCCTCGTCCCCATCTCAATTAGTAACCCATTTCTTGCATCATCCTTGTGTACAATGACTTCAATGAAGCAAAATAAATGTTTTTAGGGCTCTAGGGAAGTTTTAAAAGCCTCTACAACCTCGTCTTCCACATTAAGTTGCATAGACAAAAGTAGAACTATTAAATGACACAATAAACACTTCATGCAGTTAAATGGCCATTGAAATCCTCATAAAAGGTACATAGTTTATGGGGCATCATTGGCACAATACAAAACCATGCATAGTTAACAAAATTAAAATACTCCCATATAATAAGAGTCAACAAGAGGAGCTAGAAAATTAAAATCATGCTTGAGATATTCAAAAAAATAGATTTATTGGGCATCCTACATTTTCTAAGGCTTGCAGATGCACAAAACCATGCAGAGATGACAAGAAGAGAAAACACCAATGATAAGAATAAGAAAAGGAAAGTAGCAAATAAAGATAAATTTTGAGATAATCAACCTGAAGTCCAGATTTTCATAGGCTCTGGCATGATATGAACTCTAAAAATAATGTAGGATGGATGGGGGAAAAAATACCCATGAAAAGAATCAACAAAAGAAACCATCATATTCATATCATTTAAATTTTCAAAGGCACAACTTGTTTTATTTTTTTAGTAGTCTCACAATTGGCTTAGAAACACAAAAAAGGGTAGTTAAGGTAGGAGCAACAAAGGTTCCTAATAAGAAATATTGTTGCTGCTCATTTGACAGACTGGTTTTTTACATCAACAATGCAACAAATACCTCAATAGGTAACCCTTTCATATAGAAACTTGATTTTTATGTCTATAGAGATGCAGATACCCTACCCCCTCTAAATTTAAGCCTTTGACTCCTTAGGAAGAAAGACATGTTCTTAACCATTATTTCCATTGAGTTCCATCCAATTAATACAAAATTCCCCAAGTCAACAATAACATAATTTTTGAAGATAATTTGATTAAGAAGTGGGCCTCACCAAGCTTCACAAAATGGACAAGTAAGCAGAGAAATAGAATCTACATCTTTTCACCAAGCAAACTTTATTAAGGGGCACACCATTAATAGAAACTCCCTTCCCATTTTACTCTCCATCCTATGTTGCAACATACATAAGAACACATTCAGCATTATCAAAAAATAAAAAAGATGATCTCAATAGTTGTAATATACAAAACTTTAGATCCATAGAATTATCAGAAAATAAAAAATATGATCTCAGACAATTAAGGCTAAAGTGCACAAAATTTGACAGCACAGAACATCCAATACAAAATCTTAACTGCTAGATGTTTGGTGCAAACTTATCTAGAGCTTGAGTGTATGGCAAGATAGCCTAGAAGATTGATAGAAAAAAGAAAAGTTGTAAGACTTTGGAAAGCTATAATAAATACATATTCAATGTAATTAAAGAAGCCTTTCTATGTTCATTAGACATTAGTAATACCTTGAAAATATTTACCATAGTTGGGTACCAAAGAAATGATACATTCCACAAACTGAGGAGACCTAGCAAAATGTTTGAAAAAGTCACCAGTGTGATAGTTAGAAATGTTCACCTTGATTTCGTGAAAAGAAAGTGAATGTAAAATTCTTCTAGATCTCATCTATATTGAATTTTTGGTATCCTAGCACACATAAATCTTTTTCTCAAATGAATTTGTGTGGAAATGTTATATATAATCGTTTGTCCCTCCAAAAACATTTGGAAACAATCAAAGTAATGTTAGTTAGTATCATTTCTCACCCTATTGGTCTTGTATAGAAGTTCTATATTTCTCTAGATAAACTAAACAACAGTAATGATCTCTCATTGTGAACAAATAATGAACAATAGAGATAAGAAAATAATTCAGATTAAGAAACAACCTGATATTGAGGATCCTTTATTTTAGACTCACACCACTAATAAATTAGAGTTACATTGCATGTTCACTAGATACATAACAAACAAATAGAGATATGTCATTCAAATTTTGAATTGTGTGAATCCACCTCTAAAGATAGACCACAAGAATATGACAATCGGTTACTAGTGTAATGGTTAAAATAGAAGTGTTACACATATGAAAGTGAAGAAGAAAAAAATAGTTTCTCAAACAATAATTTATGGATAGCATGAAATTTTTGGGTCTATAAAGTAATTAACCAATTATTATATATTAGTTTATTTAACTAGATATGAGTTAAAACCAACATCTGATGACATGTGCATCCACATCTTTCCCATTTGTCCACAATGCAATAGGCATGGCATGCATGTCAAATTCTAGAAATTTCAGAGTCTTTTTCTACCATGGAGAATAAATATAGGGTTTGTTTCTTCGATTAAGGGGATGTATGACTCAATTAATTACTTCATTGATGGAATTAATGGGGTAATTTGAGAAACATCACAAACTAATCGCAGGTCCTGTTTGGGTCAAGAAAGAATAATTGAAATTCAATTCATGGCCTATATCTAAGAAATAAACCATGAACGATTGAGGGTTAGGAATAACTTGGCAAAAAATGAATTGGGCATATAAAACATAAAGTTGTTATGTGAGGAATTAACGTGATTAGTGATTACTCACCTTTTCGATTAGGTAAGAATAAATATCTCCATGAAGTAGAAACAACAAGTACAAGTGCACTAGCACATGCTAACAGCCGATTCTGAGATCGATAGTAACTCAAATCTCCTGGTGTGGATAGAGGGTTGGTACCCTATAAAAAATAACAAGAAAATTAGTATCATATATGAATATTTGATAAGGGAGTGACTATCCACTGGAGGGCCTACACTTGAAGCTCTGGAACTACCCATTTGCATCAAACCTGACTCGAGAATGAATTTAGATACTTGGAATGATGAATATCGCTCCACTAGATAATTAAAAAGGAAAATACAAATAATGTACCAAAAATATAAGTAAAATACAAATACATCCATATGTAAAAGGAGATGTGAGATGTGTAGTTTTTAGCCCTGTACATAAATTATCTTCAGCGAATCTTAAAAACAGAAAATAAACAATAGCGAGAGAATAAACCATAAAAAATATATACACAAAGATTTTCCCCTGGATCCCAAATTAGGACTACCAGCTTGATTTTTCATTATGTTCCTTTTAGTGTTACACCACATATATGTACATGCCGAAGCATTCATAAACCCCAATCCATTAACCCTGCATTATAAGATAATCATAGTTCCCTTGACCGGATATACAAAATACCAGGGGCTGAAAACCATCATGCCCCAAAACCATGTGAAAACCCATGCACAAAACCATGGGCGGGTCCACCCACCGAAAAATGGGGTCCCCCATCCCATTTTACTCTCCTTCCCATTTTTATTCTCCATTCTAAGCTACAAAATATAGAAGAATGGATTCGACGCAATAAAAAAAAATTAAAAATATGATCTCAGTAGCTGCAATCTATAGAAAAATAGATTCATAACACTATTAGAAAATAAAAAAGATGATCTCAGAAAATGAAGGCACAAGTGCACAAAATTTGGCAACACATAACATCCAAGAAAAAAGGTTACTTGTTGTATATGTGGTGCAAACTGTTGTGGCCCTATAATTTATAAGATTGGCAAGAATAAACGATAGAGGACAACATGAATTTGCTTTGGAATCTGGGACCTAGCCTTCCTAGACTCAGAGAGGGCTCTCTCTATTTCTGATTTAATTTTTCCTTAATATTATCAATGTTGATGTTAGGCTAGTTACAATGGTGGTGGTATTGGTTGTTTTAAGTGATTTTGTTGGTTGGATGAGCAGGTCTGCAAGGACTAATCCATTGGGCTATGGAGTCAAAAGTCTGGATTGGTGCATCAACTTTCAAGAGCATCACAGGGAAAACTAATTGTGCTAAATGGATATTTAGAGAAGTATGAATTATGAGGTGGAAGAAATATTAAGGTTTATTAGTGACTAAAGAGAAGTTAATAATTCTTTAATCATACTTTAGCAAAAAACATTAAGATTGTAAATGTAGACAGAATTAAGGTGCTTCGACAACAAAAATTAATCTAAAATTTCTGTTTTACAATCATATGAATAGATGCACAGTAAGGAAAAAAATGGAAACATTTAACACTGAGAAATAGCACATCACCATTTAACATAGCTCAAGTATCATGTAAACGGTCTTCTACCATTGATGCCCAGCTCCAAAATTACAATGCTCCAATACGGTAGTTCTTACAATGCAGCGTCTAACAACGTCCAACATACCAACCTCTGATACTACCAATACATGCAGTATTTAACTAAAGAATTGCAACATGAACTTCATGTATATCATCATGAACAAGCAAAAAATTTTAATCATTTAAATCCGTAGCAAGACATTTTGGGACAACAACTTGTGGATCAAAGAGTTGCTGATTATTCTCTATAAGTGTTTCCTTATGACAACCTTCAAACATACTCAAGGAATCAACCTCCTCCTCATGATAAAAGAAACATGTTTCACATAAGCTTCACCTTGCTCCTGCCCATTTTCATGTTTCTCAACATTCAACTGTTTGTTCTCAAAATGCTCGATTTTTTTCATATGCTCAGAGATTATCATTAATTTCTTGGGTATAATATTCTTGAAACAAAGGTTTAGAAAATGAATAAAGTAAGAGTCTTGTAACTGACCATATTTATGTTCATCTTTATCACTTGAAGATTGAGAAATTTGTTTCAGATTTTCAAATATTTCATGGGATATAACTTGGTTGTCAAAGTGCTAGTCTATTTCATATTCAAGCAAAGAAGACACATCTAGTTGCTGGAAACCTTCTTGATTATCATGACAACTAGCTTGAGAAGAAAATTCATAATGTTCCTCTAACATATCCTCATCTAAGGACTCTCCATTATTGATCTGAAAATGGAAGGTACTTGAAAAGGGTGCAAGGTATCCATTTTCAACTAATACCAACCTGATCTGAAATTGTGAGAATCAAGTATTTCTCATACAGAGATTGACTGTAGGGGCATTTACCGGATATTTCACCTTTCAAAGAAAGGATGAATCCGGAGGCTACCTGGCCCTTCTAAAGACTCTGCCTAAAGAAATAAAATGTAATCACTGAGATCCGATCAATGAAAGTATTTGTTTTAAGTGCAAAGTATTCATTGATCCAGCTTTAATGTGTGAATAGGCAAGTATACATATTCTGCAAATGAAGTATAATGGTTTGAAGATGAACTAATAAGTTTTGTTCACTGTTTAAACCTGCTTGGGAAAAGTTTGCTTATAAAAATTTACTGTTTAAAGGAGCAGAATCTGAAAATATGCAGCAAAATTATACAGTATGGCAGCAAATAATTTTTTAAGCAGTTCAACCCTCTCTTGGGCTACCTCTGTTGGGTCCAAAAGCCTCTAATTAGGTTTTTTCCTCTTTGATTAAATGCTAAAAATGTGAATACAACTATATAGAAGCCTAAAATGGCAAAATACACTGCAAATTAAGATTCAGAAGGCTGAAATTAATATAAAATGACTAAACAATCACCTCCATTAGATGAAGGTAGTCCAAAACAGCTATTATTTCCTTAGGCCCTGGTGGCTCCACGACCAAAAACGCTGATAAATTCTTTGTTAGAGCACCCTGATGGCTTTGAAAACACTCCCAACAGCTCCAGAAGGTCGAAGAGACCCAAAATCAAAAAACAATTCGTCCCAAATGGACTTTCTTAGCCAAAGTTATGGCTAACTGAAGTTTGCCCAGTGTCACCTAGAAAAACTCCACTAAATGTGGAGAACTGGAGTTAACTCCAGTTAAAAATGATGACGGGCACTAAATTTAAGGACCCGCCGAAACTGCCATCGAATTGGAGAGCTGACGTATAATGCCATGTGATCGCACCAAACGGAGGTGGTAGACCGAACTTTGAGTTTAAATCGGCATGTGATAAGGTTTGAACCATATGATATAAATAAAACTCTGCACCATTCATTTAGTCGTGTGACCATACCCAATGTAATGCGCGCCAATTGATATTCCTCCCTGGTTCCGAGCCACAGGTCGTATGCCGAGGGGTTGGCCCCTTTAAGGCCCCATTTGAAACAAATTTCAAGTTTAAATAAAAATTTGCGTGGATTTTTTAATAAGAATTATCGTAGCCCATATGCTTGGGCCTCTCCGCTGACATCCCGCCGACCCGGGATCGAATCCTGCCGCGTTCGAAAACCTTTCGAATTGTCATAAAAAAAATTTAAACGCCATTTTCAATCCACCTTGGGGCCACGTGGCGCCCTGTGATTTGTCACCAGAGGAATATTCTACAGAATATTCTGTGAAATATTCCTAGAATATTCTGTGGAATATTCTTTTTTAAATAAAAACTTTTATAAAGTCAAACTAGCCATTTTTTTCACTGAAATTGAGTAACTTCATAATTGAATATCTTCTTCATACAGCGTCGATTTTCAGTGCCGTTCACGGCGTTGGAATCGTATCGCCGAGGCCTATCCCATCGCTCAAGTTCCAAATCAATTTGAGCACTTTCATTTTTGAGCTTTTTCCCAAGCTCAGATTTGAGCTCCTGGTCAATTATCACCAAGACTTTTAAGATATGGAATCAAAACCTCACAAAAGTCACAACAGCCTTAATAGCTCATTTCGATCGTTAACCACTTTTCTAAGATCAACGAAAAGTCTTTTGATTTAGACCGAAACCTAACAAATGTTTAAATAAAAAAAATGACTTTTACACTTTCAGTGGGACTTCTATATCTGATTTTGATGAATTGGGTCCAATAAAAAATTGAAAGTACTTCATCTTCGTTATTAACATGTGCAAAGTAATTGATGACAAATTAACAGCACTTCCAGAATATGGAAAGAGTAATTTTTGGTTAACCAATCACATCATTTAAATCTCAACGCTTTATTGGCTTGGTTTCAAGAATGTTATCAATACATTGGCTTAGGTTTGTTGGGCTAAGTTGTTCAGGGTGAAAGTCATGGCTTTACTTTCCAGTGGTAGAGTTTATGTAATTGGTATGTTCATGCATAGTAGTGAAGTTTGATTTTATATATATATATATATATATATATATGAGAGAGATGATTAAATTTTATTAAGATTAATATGGTTTATCATATTTAAAAATTAAGATATTAATTGATATTTTAACATTTTATTTTTATGTTAGAAAACAAGTGAGAGAAGCATTCTTAGATCACTATAGCTATGATGATCAACTAAGAATAACATAAGGTAGTATGAAAATCTTCAAATATTTAATGGATGTGGAGTAAAAGCTAGACAATTTAAGAGAAAGTGATTTTCATCTTCAACCCTCTTGTATCTCATAAAGGGATATACTTTCATCTAATTGCATTTTCTAATTGATCAATGCGAATTTTCACTTTAAAGCTCATGAAAATTAATTCCTAATATATATATATATATATATATGAGAGAGATGATTAAATTTTATTAAGATTAATATGGTTTATCATATTTAAAAAATGTAAGATATTAATTGAGATTTTTAACATTTTATTTTTATGTTAGAAAACAAGTGAGAGAAGCATTCTTAGATCACTATAGCTATGATGACTTAAAAAATCAAGAAGGTTGGTAGTATGAAAATTTGAAATATAGAATGGATGTGAGTAAAAGCTAGACAATTTAAGAGAAAGTGATTTTCATCTTCAACCCTCTTTGTATCTCATAAAGGGATATACTCTTTCATCTAATTGCATTTTCAAAATTGATCAATGGGAATTTTCACTTTAAAGCTCATGAAAATTAATTCTTATTTTAACAATGTTCATTTTTTTTTTAATATTAGTCAAGTAAAATCAAATAGATAATTTTTATATATCTTATTTTTTTAACCAGCGTAGATCCATCTTAGATCTAGATCTATCAAGCGCCGAGAGGGATCAAATCTCTTGGGGTGCAAACATTTCCTCAAATTTTGCACTCAAAAAAGAGGTTTGCATTTTGAGAGATTTCTTCAGTTTTGGCCCTTGATAAATGCAGAGTTAAGATGGATCTAGGTTGGTTAAATAATTCCTTTTTACTAAACCCAATTTGGTGTGGATTTAAAAGTGGGAAAAAACAACCTAAGTAAAAAAAAAGTTATAAATCACTCTATGTTTTCTCCAATTAAATATTTCATTTTAACTGAACTAAATCACTAGATGTTTTATCTAATTAAATAGTACTTTTTAACCGAACCTATAAATCAATAGCAATTCATACTGATGCTGAAATCTTTTCCCAAAAATAGTATTTCTCACTTCGCATAGCTGCAGAAATATTTGCTCATAAATATTATTTCACACTTCGCACTATGTTGAAATGCTTCCTCACAAACAGAATTCCACACTTTGTTCACAAATAGGCTTCCACACTTTGTTTTTGGTGTTATTTATATAGATAGAGAGAAGTGATTTTTCATTAGAGACAACATTAGTAAATCTTAGATTAAACTTTTAGTAAATGTTATGTTAATATAACATAATTTATTTTGATATTATTATAAAAAATAACATTTATAAGTATAATACTTGATTAAAAATACAATGAACAAAGATACAAAACCTTACATTACATATTAAAATATAGAAATTAAGTTTTTCTACTCATATAACATAAACTAACACAATTATTAGTATAATATTATTTTAATTTTATTCTCACTTATTATAGATGCAAATATACTTACTAAAATATAGAAATTAAGTTTTTCTCTTGATATAGTATAAATTAACCTTCTTGACAATATACACAGTTTTTTTTTTTTGTAATTAAGAGCAGTTATATTATATTAAGATGCAATAATTATAATCGAAGTGGTTTCTGAATGATCTAAAAGAGTCTCGCTCCGACCAACAACATAGAAAACGTTTCCTGAGCCTCCAACTCTAGTCCTTAGAAAGTTTACAAAAATTTCCCTTCCACCTGGTCTGAGTGGTATGACAGAGTTCAAGATCCTCCAAGAGGTTTTTAGTATGACTAGTTATAGATTTCGCAACCTAGAGATCAACTCGAGGATTAACTATATTGCCAAATTTTACACAAGATATCCTTAAAAAACGAGTCCCAAAGAGGAAATATAACCGAAAAAAACAAAACACAGAGAGCACCCAAAACATAGAGTAAACACAATTCATCAATCTTGATTTTCTGAGGGATTCTCCTCCAACTTGATCATTTTCTCAGAGGTGTTGTCAGTTGGTGCTTCCTCGGAGGCCTGGTGGTTAGTAGAAGCCTCGCCTTTCTCACGTTTGATGCTCATGGATCCTCCTCTGCTTGCATGCATGGTGGCTATCCGATGCTTCAACAACGCGTAGTGTGGTGAATCCTTGGTTACGAAGTGACGATGATGAACACTATCCACGTAAACGGTGAATTTTTCATTGAACATATCTATCTTGGCCTCTAGAGCCTTGGTGTTTTCGCTTTTCTCCTACATAGCTAAGCCAAACATTGTTTTAAGCTTCCAAGAAATCTTAATAGTTCTATTTTATAGGTTCTCCCTTGCCTTGGTGAGTTCAGGGTCCAGGATACATTCAAATTGGGTGTCAACCTCCTCGATGCTAATGTGGCATTAGATATTACGAGCTTGGAGCTAAAGATTTTTTATATGCTCTTAGGTGTCCAAAGAAACCAAAAAATTGAAGTTGAGAGTGGATCTCCTAACCGACGTTTTTGAATGGGTTTGAGGATGCATACAGGGATCATTCCATCGCTCACTAGTGCGACTCCTTCCGTGGTGAGGGCCAGGAGCTGAGCCACTACGAGGAGCCATGTTAAGGGAGGGGGAGTCGTAATAGAGCCAGGCAGGCTTCGAAGTAGAGGAAGAGTAAAATGGGGCAGTAGAGGCATGATGGTTGATAGAATGATGAAGAGGGGTCAGCGGGTCGGGGTATACATAGGAAGGTCGGGTGACAAAGAGGAAATAGAGAGAAGTGACAATAATTGTGCCATTGAATATGGAAAAATATGTACAAAAAATTCATGGGTGAGTGAAGGAAATTACTGGGTCGCAGGTCAGGGAGGCAGTGGTATGATAACAATAATACAATCAAGATTTTCATTCCCTCAAGTGAATAATTTAAATTAATGCCAACAATGGATTTCATGATGGAAAGTTAGGGGAATTGTACCTGTCTGGTTTGAGATATCTGATGAGCTACCACAAAACTAAGATTGTCCCGTACATCGTTATCCTTTTCATTTAAAACCTCACACTCCTAGCAGAGAGGACCTTCCTCTAGGTCCTTCCATGCAAGGGAGCACAACCTAATGTTTCCAAATGTCCCCTCCTTGGAAATCCTATCCACCAATTTCTTATCCTTCTGTCTGATGACTTGGAAATGGAGCCCACTCAGTTTTGTGAGGTGTTGGATGATGTAATGGAGTGTTTTGATCAACCTATAATTGTCTGTGACCTTGGTCATGGTGGTACCTTATTGGAGCTTATGACATGCCAAATTATCCAACGTCGAGTCACCTTCGACGATTAGCGGCTAGAAGCCTCGATATTTGGAAATGGAAAGACTATGCTCCAACGCTTGAATCTCTATAACATTATTAGTGGCGGTGCAAAGGCTTCCAATGTAGAACTATTTCCCCAACCGAGTTTCTAAAAGCCCCACCAAAACCTCCAGCCACAGGGTTGAATTTCGTAGCCCCATCATAATTCATCTTCACCATATCATTTTCAAGTTGGAACCAATGACAAGGAGCTTCAGGGTTCACATTAGTTGGACTCTCATTGATAGGAGATGAAAAATACAAGTTCGGGAGGAGTAGAATTTGTTGATTAGCAGTTCGAGGGGGACCATTGAATCTTGGAATTTTGGAGATGGTGACAATTTCACATACCACCTTCTTGATACAGGTAAGGAAGCATTCCTCTGGTTTTTTTTCATTCTTAAAAGTTATGGCATTGTGCTCTTTCAAAATAGTCTAGAAAATAGTACCGGGTAGAATGTTCCAAGCTCTATTGACCAAAGGATGGGGAGAAATGGTAGGTCACCAATTTTCCAAAGTGGTAAGAATGGAAGCTTTTTCCATGTCTGAGGTTCTGAAACATTCAGCATCCCACTCCCATATCTTGTTCGTGTAGTTGTAGGTATTCAAAATATGGTTTATGGTTTCCTCTTGCGACTCACAAAGAGGGCATCTCGATGGACCCGTAAATCCTCTTCTTCATAAATTTTCCCAGGTGAGAATTTTCCCTTGCATGACCAACCAGAGAAACAAAATTATTTTGGGCCATAGTTATCTCTCCCATAAAATTTACCATTTCTGTTGTTGCTTAAGTTGATCATGATTAGCTATATAGCCATAGGAATCTTTCAGATTAAAGAGCCCGAATGATTTCTTGCCTCATCTTAATTTATCCTCCCCTTGATATAACTGAATTTTCCTCTCTTGAATGGTCCGAGAAAAGGTGTTCCAATAGAGATTGTCTGGTAGGGGCTCCCAGCCTTGTGCGTCCAACCAATCTCTCCACCTATTGTTCCTAGCGATAGGCTTCGAATATTGAGCCACCTAAAATTTGCCTCTTGCTTGCATAGATGTCTGGAGTGAGGAAAAATGGTCCCTTTCTAATATTGGTAATTGTTGTTAGACATCTTCCTAGAAGAGAGCCTTTTCCCCATTACAGACTTCCCAAAAGCTGTAATTTTGAATGATTTCTTTATTCTTCCAGGCTTGGTTCCATATTGCACAGCCCTTAATATCTCTTGTAAGCCTAATAAGATCTCGATTTGAGTAGTTAGGGACATATTTCACCTTCCAAATAGGACCCCAAGGTGTGAGTGGAATATACATCCATCTCCACTAGGTTTTAGCCCATAGGGATTTCCTTGGAATTTGTAATATTCCCAAATGGAAAAGAAACAATATATGAACACAATAATGGAAAGAACAGTGAATAAATAAACACACCCTAATATGAGACAAATGTACAGCCATTTTATTAAACATATCAGCAAATAACAGGCACAAGATCTTGAGGATCAAGTCACTCAAGCAATACAAAACAAGCCTCTACAATTAAAATATGCCATCACATGAGAAATAGTTACCATACAAATGCCCTGAGCTAAGAAAGCGCAATTTTAGGGAAAAAATGCTGCATAAAGATATATCAATGTATATTTTCTGCTATATAGCTCAACTAATTCTAGGAGTGAAGATCTAGCCTCCTAGACACCTTTCCAAGAGAACCCAGGAAGGGTTTCCGGAAATACACCCAAATACAAATGGTGATTTACAGCCCTAGGACTAAAGAGTCACTACAAAATAAAGCTCATGAAAAATATAAGGCTGAAATAATACATATCCGATGTATATCTCCTCAAGGGTCTCCTCCAATGATGAAAGGCTAAACCCTTCACCTACAGGAAAACACTCTAAAAGAGCCAATAGATCCTCCTCTGAAACTGCCCTCCAAAATAACACAATTCCAGACTGAAACTGCGCTATAAATGATAGGAATAGGTTGGCTTGATGCCAAAGATCTGAAATGTGCTCAGAATCCCTCCTTGCTGATCTCCCAAGAGAAGGAACCCTTCCTCCTATGAAAAACTAGCTCGGAAAGTGGGTTCTCAGCCCTCCACTGCAACACCCTGCAACACAACACAATATCCTGCAGAAAATGCGTTGTAGCTGAAGAGTGAATCTTGGCCATAATTCTGAATGTGTGGAAATTATATATCAATACTCTCCCAAGAGGCCTCTCAAGGAAAGAGGTGGGATTCCCACTTGGGAACACCCAGTGCTTAATAACAAAACAATCTCAACTAAATAGTTGAAGAATGCAAGAAGTATATATAGACATATCAAAATAATAATCATAACATAACCCATATGGCTGCCATCCTCTCCCTTATAAACAATGTGAGCCTTCTCACCTTGGGTCCCACTCATTAGGGTTTCCATCATCATGCAATCAATCTCCCTCGAAAACTAAGTTGTCTCACCATTAATGCCACTCCTCCATAACATCGTTGTTTGATTTGGTCAAAGTTGACCTATTCAACCTACTCCAGTCCCTTTTCACACCTAAGGGTATTCAATCCAGCCTTTATGTGACCTCCATTCACACTAGGAGTGTCTTTTATTCCTTCGAAGGATATTTATGGGTCTCCATACCCTCTTATTCCTCTATCTAAGAGAAAAATAAAAAATTAATATTCCAATTATTTGTATGATAATTTAGGAATATTACAGTCCTCCCCTGCCAAATGTTTCTTGTCTTCAATAAAATACAAGGATATAACTGAGGAGCCTCTCCTCTTCCTCCTGTAGCATCCTCAAGTGATAAGTTCCCCAAAAGAACAAGATGCTCTCTCAGGAATATGTCCTCAAGTTGTTCCTCCCATGTGTATAAGTATGCCTTTGGTGAAAAATCAAAATGGCTCTCATCATGAACAAGTGGGATATACATGGAAGAAAATATATGTGGTCTAGAGGCCTTATTGAGGCATGGAATCTGAAATATATTTGGAACCATCATTCCCATGTGAAGCCTCCATCCCCAAGCTATCATGCACAAAAAGTGAGTTACCCTCCAAAATGGTAACTCTTGAAACATCTCCTCCACCTTAGGCTCTTGCAAATGAGGTGGGCTACATAGCTGAATATGATGGATCAAATTTTCCATCCCACACTACCTCTCTCTCCACTTATGATAAGTGTAGAGCTACTGCTAAACATGGGCTGCAATAATGTTGCCTTCATGGAGCCAGAAGGCAACAGGATCCTCAAAGATCCACCCTTTGGTTCTTGCCCAAATCATTCCATATAAAATGAATATGACACTATCATCATATGGAATCCAAATGAGAGAAATATTGATGGTTTTACATAGTGCTGGAAGGTACCAATAGTTTCTCAAGTACTTACAATGCAGTTTTACCGACTACAGTTTCAGAATATGATGTGGCAAGTTATCTCCAAACAATTTGCTTGTTGTGCATGTCATCTCATCTACTAGTAAACAGTAAATGGAATTGTATATCAACTGAGCATACAGGAAATAGTACAACACTTTCCCAAAGCCATACAAGAAATGGCTATCTCCATCATAGATGTTGGTCCAAAAATGACCATGAAGCCCAAATAGAGGCTTGCCCTCTTGTGGAGAAATGCACTATATAGAAATGGTAAGAGAATGAAAATATTGTGTTAGATAATCAATAAATGAAAAAACATATGTCTTACCATGTACTGAGAGTAAACTGATAACAAGACCCATTAATGAGCCCTCCATAGTGGTATGCCAGACTCCCATGAAGAGGAATGAACTATATGCTGTGTGAAGATATCTCTTCTTATGCTTGGAAATCCAAGTCAAAAAGATCATATCATGGTAATAGATATCTCCAACCACTACTCCATCACTCTCATCTCCTACTTGTTCATCAAGTGCATCATATGTGAAGTGATCCTGGGAACACTTCATCAATAACCCCAAGCCCCCAAGTGACAGTGCCATTGGCCTTTGTGACAAGGCTCCTATCATCTCATAGCTCCATCCTTTGACACACCACATGTCAAAGTTATCAACTATAATACTGCTATATATGGGAGATTCCTCCCCACATGGAAGTACCTCCTGGTCCTCCAAGGCTAAGGAGTAGACCCTTTGCACCATGATAGTGCCATCACCTACTCCCCAATACACCCAAACTCCTTGCTTCCATATGATGCAAGTTCCATGCCAAGGTCCATCCACCAACCTACTCTTTGAAATAGAATGTGTCATATGATGAACAAACTCTTTCAAGAGTAACTAACGCAGCCTCGCCTCCTGTTTCCCTGTGTCATAGATCTGCAAGTGAATTCCCAGCCTCTTGCTTATCAACATCACCCAACCAACCAATGGTGAGTGTCTGTCATCATACTCAAAATTGGTATTTCTCCAATCGAGAATACCATCCTCCCACATCAGATTTATATCTTTGCATTTCATGGGATGTTGAAATGCAATCTCCTGGATATCTCCAAATGAATACCACTCATTAATTACCAAGTTGACCCCATAAGGATCCAAATAATTTGTAGGCAAAAACTTCTCATCAAAATTTGAAATGCTCATCAAGAAGTCCCCATCATAAAAATGGAAGATGTCATCCCTCATAAGAGGCCCTCCATCAATCATCTACCTATCCTCTATTATGCATGTAGAAAGGTCATTGGAATGCTCCAAAAGTGGTTGGGCCACCGACTCATCATTGTTGCTCAATGACAGCACTGCTGATCACCATAATGGTGCATCTGTTGTCTCAAGATCATGCTTAGTGTTGAACACATAGTTATGTATTGCATTGTTCAAGAAAATACACATCCCATCCTCCAAGAATATACATTCCAACCCCAAGAGTTGTGTGCAGCTCAAAAATGATACACTAGGATGATTTTATATCCTCGTCTTGAAAAAATCAAGGCTACTCAGTGTAGTGATAATCTGCTGCTACAAATCAGCGATGTACTTTGACCCTAGGTCATGCAAGGGTACATTCCCACAATCCTCCATATGATGTGCTAAAGTAATAGCAAATGGAAACATGTTCATGCCTTGGTAAATCTTGGGAACATCTTGTACTGCTACAAGGGTTCCTCCTTCGGGTGTGATGGTTCCCCAACTACTGATGATGATAGCTGCTCTTCCATGGCTGCATCATCACTGGTACAAGTCTCCTCCTCCTCATGCATCTCCAGAATAGTGCATGGGATCCCATATGTCAAGAGATCAAGACCACTTGGAAAAGATGCAAGGGTTCTTTCTCCTGAGGCAAGTGCTCCTACAGAAAGTGGTGGTAAAGGCTTCTTCTCCTCTAATTTCTTCTTGTCAAACTTCTTGATCAACCTTTCAGTAAAATTTGCATAGGAAGTCACATTTGCATGACTCAAATGGTTGAACCACCAAATTTTTTCTTCACCCTCAAGGTGCAACACTGCAATTTCAACAGCTTCTTTCTCTACTACTGGATGTAGCAGGAAATGTACATCCAACTTCCTTCCCCAAGCCCTTGTTTTTCATGTGGATGACCCATCAAAGGTAGACAATAGAAATATATTGCCCTCTTTTCTTCTATTGCTGCAAGGTCTCCTTTCTTCTTTGAGCTAAATGAACTGTGGGAAAGTTAGATTCTCCTTGAAAGCTCCAGGTTGAGACTTATATTCTGCAAGATACTCACTTAGAATCTCATGATCTAAGTTTCCTCCATCTTCATTCCCCTTGTTTTCAATAGAAAAGGGTATAGCATGTTTCTTTGGAGCTCTATGCAATACCAGATCTTATTTTTGCTGATAGGAAGTACATGGAATTTCCTCATCTTGAAACCCTAATGTGGTTTCACTTCCTTTCTCCATTTTTCTTTGCTTGACCTCCTTGGTGAGGTCCTTCTTAGATTTGAAAAGAGATGAGATAAAACTCATTCTTTCAATCAATTTGATCTCTTTATCCTTCTTCTTATTATTCTAATAGCATAATCACTGAGATCCACAAGCTGAGCCAAGATTATGCTCTGATACCATTGTAATATTCCCAAATGGGAAAGCAGCAATATATGAACACAAAAATGGAAAGAAAAATGAATAAATCAACACACCTTGATATGAGACAAATGTACAACCATTTTATTATACATTTGGGGCCACGTGGCGGCCTCCGGGCTAGCCACGTGGCGCCCTGTGATTGGCCACCAGAGGAATATTTTGTAGAATATTCTGTGGAATATTCCCAAAATATTCTGTGGAATATTCTTTTTTAAATAAAAACTTTTATAAAGTCAAACTGGCCATTTTTTTCACTGAAATTGAAGAACTTCAAAACTGAATATCTTCTTCATACGACGTCGGTTTTCAGTGCCGTTCATAGTGTTGGAATCGTATCGCCGAGGCCTATCCCGTCGCTCAGGTTCCAAATCAATTTGAGCACTTTCATTTTTGAGCTTTTTCCCAAGCTCAGATTTGAGCTCCTGATCAATTATCACCAAGACTTTTAAGATATGGAATCAAAACCTCACAAAAGTCACAACAGCCTTAATAGATCATTTCGATCATTAACCGCTTTTCTAAGATCAACGAAAATTCTTTTGATTTAGACCGAAACCTAACGAATGTTTAAATAAAAAAAATGACTTTTACACTTTCAGTGGGACTTCTATATCTGATTTGGATGAATTGGGTCCAATAAAAAATTGAAAGTACTTCATCTTCGTTATTAAAATGTGCAAAGTAATTGATGACAAATTAACAGCACTTCCAGAATATGGAAAGAGTAGTTTTTGGTTAACCAATCACATCATTTAAATCTCAACGCTTTATTGGCTTGGTTTCAAGAATGTTATCAATACATTGGCTTAGGTTTGTTGGGCTAAGTTGTTCAGGGTGAAAGTCATGGCTTTACTTTCCAGTGGTAGAGTTTATGTAATTGGTATGTTCATGCATAGTAGTGAAGTTTGATTATATCTATATATATATATATATATATATATATATGAGAGAGATGATTAAATTTTATTAAGATTAATATGGTTTATCATATTTTAAAAATGTAAGATATTACTTGAGATTTTTAACATTTTATTTTTATGTTAGAAAACAAGTGAGAGAAGCATTCTTAGATCACTATAGCTATGATGACTTAACAAATGAAGAAGGTTGGTAGTATGAAAATTCGAAATATAGAATGGATGTGAGCAAAAGCTAGACAATTTAAGAGAAAGTGATTTTCATCTTCAACCCTCTTTGTATGTCATAAAGGGATATAGTCTTTCATCTAATTGCATTTTCAGAATTGATCAATGCGAATTTTCACTTTAAAGCTCATGAAAATTAATTCTTATTTTAACAATGTTCATTTTTTTTTTAATGTTAGTCAAGTAAAATCAAATAGATCATTTTTATATATCTTATTTTTTTAACCAGCATAGATCCATCTTAGATCTAGATCTATCAAGCGCCGAGAGGGATCAAATCTCTCGGGGTGCAAACCTTTCCTCAAATTTTGCACTCAAAAAAGAGGTTTGCATTTTGAGAGATTTTTTCAGTTTCGGCCCTTGATAAATGCAGAGTTAAGATGGATCTAGGTTGGTTAAATAATTCCTTTTTACTGAACCCAATTTGGTGTGGATTTAAAAGTGGGAAAAAACAACCTAAGTAAAAAAAAAGTTATAAATCACTCTATGTTTTCTCCAATTAAATATTTCATTTTAACTGAACTAAATCACTAGATGTTTTATCTAATTAAATAGTACTTTTTAACCGAACCTATAAATCAATAGCAATTCATACTGATGCCGAAATCTTTTCCCAAAAATAGTATTTCCCACTTCGCATAGCTGCAGAAATATTTGCTCATAAATATTATTTCACACTTCGCACTATGTTGAAATGCTTCCTCACAAACAGAATTCCACACTTTGTTCACAAATAGGCTTCCACACTCTGCTTTTGGTGTTATTTATATAGATAGAGAGAAGTGATTTTTCATTAGAGACAACATTAGTAAATCTTAGATTAAATTTTTAGTAAATTTTATGTTAATATAACATAATTTATTTTGATATTATTATAAAAAATAACATTTATAAGTATAATACTTGATTAAAAATACAATGAACAAAGATACAAAACCTTACATTACATATTAAAATATAGAAATTAAGTTTTTCTACTCATATAACATAAACTAACACAGTTATTAGTATACTATTATTTTAATTTTATTCTCACTTATTATAGATGCAAAAATACTTACTAAAATATAGAAATTAAGTTTTTCTCTTGATATAGTAAATTAGCCTTCTTGACAATATACACAGTTTTTTTTTTTTTGTAATTAAGAGCAGTTATATTATATTAAGATGCAATAATTATAATCGAAGTGGTGTCTGAATGGTCTAAAAGAGTCTCGCTCCAACCAACAACATAGAAAACGTTTCCTGAGCCTCCAACTCTAGTCCTTAGAAAGTTTACAAAAATTTCCCTTCCACCTGGTTTGAGTGGTATGATAGAGTCCGAGATCCTCCAAGAGGTTTTTAGTATGACTAGTTACAGATTTCGCAACCTAGATATCAACTCGAGGATTAACTATATTGCCAAATTTTACACAAGATATCCTTAAAAATCGAGTCTCAAAGAGGAAATATAACCGAAAAAAAAAAACACAGAGAGCGCCCAAAACATAGAGTAAACACAATTCATCAATCTTGATTTTCTGAGGGATTCTCCTCCAACTTGATCATTTTCTCATGGGTGTTGTCAGTTGGTGCTTCCTCGGAGGCCTGGTGGTTAGTAGAAGCCTCGCCTTTCTCACATTTGATGCTCATGGATCCTCCTCTGCTTGCATGCATGGTGGCTATCCGATGCTTCAACAACGCGTAGTGTGGTGAATCCTTGGTTACGAAGTGACGATGATGAAAACTATCCACGTAAACGGTGAATTTTTCATTGAACATATCTATCTTGGCCTCCAGAGCCTTGGTGTTTTCGCTTTTCTCCTACATAGCTAAGCCAAACATTGTTTTAAGCTTCCAAGAAATCTTAATAGTTCTGTTGTATAGGTTCTCCCTTGCCTTGGTGAGTTCGGGGTCTGGGATACATTCAAATTGGGTGTGAACCTCCTCGGTGCTAATGTGGCATTAGATATTACGAGCTTGGAGCTAAAGATTTTTTATATGCTCTTAGGTGTCCAAAGAAACCAAAAAATTGAAGTTGAGCATGGATCTCCTAACCGATGTTTTTGAATGGGTTTGAGGATGCATACAGGGATCATTCCATCACTCATTAGTGTGACTCCTTCCGTGGTGAGGGCCAGGAGCTGAACCACTATGAGGAGCCATGTTGAGGGAGGGGGAGTCATAATAGAGCCAGGCAGGCTTCGAAGTAGAGGAAGAGGAAAATGGGGCAGTAGAGGCATGATGGTTGATAGAATGATGAAGAGGGTCAGCGGGTCGGGGTATACATAGGAAGGTCGGGTGAAAAAGAGGAAATAAAGAGAAGTGACAATAATTGTGCCATTGAATATGGAAAACTATGTACAAAAAATTCATGGGTGAGTGAAGGAAATTACTGGGTCGCAGGTCAGGGAGGCAGTGGTATGATAACAATAATACAATCAAGATTTTCATTCCCTCAAGTGAATAATTTAAATTAATGCCAACAATGGATTTCATGATGGAAAGTTAGGGGAATTGTACTTGTCTGGTTTGAGATATCTGATGAGCTACCACAAAACTAAGATTGTCCCATACATCGTTATCCTTTTCATTTAAAACCTCACACTCCTAGCGGAGAGGACCTTCCTCTAGGTCCTTCCATGCAAGGGAGCACAACCTATTGTTTCCAAATGTCCCCTCCTTGGAAAGCCTGTCCACCAAGTTCTTATCCTTCTGTCTGATGACTCGGAAATGGAGCCCACTCAGTTTGGTGAGGTGTTCGAAGATGTAATGGAGCGTTTTGATCAACCTATAATTGTCTGTGACCTTGGTCATGGTGGTACCTTGTGTTAGTCTCCTATACCAATAGGTGTCATTTTTCATGATTTTCTTGATTGAACTATGGAATATGTTCAAACCTTTTTCATGAGCAAAGGTGTTCCATATTCTTGAAAAAAACCAAAAAATAAAAAAATTTAAAAAATGTAAAGAGGGTATACCCTAAAAGAAAAATCAAAGGGTAAAAAAAATAAATTGGTCAGAAAAGTGAAAGAAATGAACCCCAAACAAAAAATAGACCAAGGAAAGTGTGCAAATCCCAAATGCCACTACTATTTCATTTTTGTAAATAAGCAATTGTGTGCAGCTTGTCAAACATTTGCCACAATTTATGAAGGGTCAAACTGTTTAAACTTGACTTATTCATATTTCAATTTCATGTTGTAGAATAGAGAATAAGTATCTGACCAAACAGTTTAATCTTGGCAGATAAGTAGATAAGTAGAGTTAATAAAAGGTGCTCAACAGTTTAATCTGAGCCCTTGGATGTAATAAGGGTAGAAATAGATAGATTTATCATGTAAAAAGAAAAGATTGATAAGGGTTTGCAAGTCTAAATGCACCCTAATAAAGAAGAGAAAATGGTAGTGTCAAGTAGATAGGGTAGGTAGATGGTTGTAAAGTTTTATCTGATGAATGAGGCTGCTACATGTTTTTGATCCTCTACTTTCATTCATCACAAATACTGAAGCAGGAAATACACTGGAAAATCACAGCAAGCAAAGTCAAAATCATTAACTTCCCTCATCACTTTCCCCTTAAGTTTTACTAATTTCCCCAATGTACTAGGGTACTTGGAGATCAAAAGGGCTCAAGGCATTTCCTTGACTTTTGGAGGGACCGGACCCTCGGCCTAATGATCAAAAAGACCTAAGTACTTGAGATAATTCATCATTATAATCATTCATCTTTAACCTTTTCCTAAGTAAAATCTCATTTTGCTTAGGGAAATTATGCAAAATTCCATAAAAATCCCTCAAAATAACTTACTATTCTAAGATTAAGTGTTGAAGATGAAATATTGCAATTTACTTCAGAAATTGTCACTTTCTTAGATGTGCAAAAGTTTTTGAGTTCCCTTGTCCCTTTGTCATACTTACATTTAACTCTAGTTATTAAATCCCTAGTGAAAATGCCTTATCCTAAGTATATAACTCCTTTTACATACATATCCCAAAAAACCCATCTATTATAAAGTTTAGCCAAAGTATTTATTTCCCCGTGCATTCAAATAAAAGCCCACTATACAAGCCCTTTGGTTAAATATATCATTATATAATACTCCCGCCCCTATGGTAAATTAATTATATCGGTTAATTTATCATATAATAAAAAAAACATATATGAGAAAATCTTTAAACATATGATATATATGTTTAAAATAAAAAGAATAAACCTGAAGTTTTATGTTTAAAAAACCAAAACTTCGGAAATCGGAAAGATCCTCATGCCACCGTGGCCCATCCACTTGGCATCCCATCCAACGAAACCCCGTCGCGATTCCTTTTTCCATTATAATTATGGGATTAATTAGTTATCAGAACTAAGTAATAACCTTCCCTCCACCAATCATATGCCACCCGGGATGATTAATTAAACGTTAATTGTGCCGGGCCCGCGTGATAACCACCCCACTATCTCCCCGTCCTTTCCACCGTTAGATCGCCTTTCCATAGATCAACGTTCCCTATCAATTCCGCTACCTGTCCCTTGTCAGCACTTTAACGCGCGGGGGAATGGTGGTATTGGAATAGTTCACCTGCCACGCGTCCATCGCCCAATGGAATCGCTCCCCTCACGCTCAATACCACCTTTGTCCATAAGCGGTGCGGGGACTAACCGCTTACCGCCCGGCCCCCCTGCCCCACGTCAGCCCGTACCAAAGTGACGTCACTCCTCGAAAAACTAAAAACCCCTCTTTTGACTTTGGAAATAAAACAAAATTTCGTGTTTTTATGTCATTTTCACCATTTGAACGCGACTGTGCTTTCCGCTAAGAAATTCGAATTTTCACTAAAATCCACTGTTCCATTCGATTTCGCTCCAGAATTTCGCCAGACCTGTGTTCAAGCATCCTCCTGCTACCGCCTGATACCTGTTAAAAACCAGCTTTCCTCCAAGAACAGGTATTTATCCTATAGCGCTTCGAACTTCAAAAGAAAGTCTGTTTTCCTTGTTTTCCATTGGATTAGTGATTAAATCTTATCACTGAGATCATTCCCTGAGGTTTTAAAACTGTGAATTGTTCCCCCGAACCTGCAATTGTGCCAATTTCCCTCATTAAAACTGAAATCACGCCCGGTCTGTGAAGAAAACCCAGAAACTTCCATTTTGAACCCACAATAACCAAAATGGAAGTCCCGACAGCTTTGAATGTAACTCCATTGAATGCCCCCCACAGAGAGTTAGAATATTTGCCTTTAGTAGATAAAGATTTTCAGATTAAAGACCTGCATTTTGATGAAAGCCCCCTTCTGAGTTATTGTCGTTGCAGAGATGATTACTCAAAGGGGCAAGATGTCATTGGGTTGTGGGAATCCAATCTCCCGAGATATCTCATCCCCTCAGTCATTTTTTTTCCCAGAAATCATCCACTATTGCCATTCAAACTATGATCCCACTCAAAGGGATGTAATAGCTCTTGATCAGAGTGTTCTGTTTCCCATTACTCCCCAGGCTATCAATGCAATGCTACACTTTGAACCAAACCAAGAACTAGCACCATTGTCTATGGAAGAATTGATTGAGAAGACTAGGCAATTAACCCCAGAAAAGCTAAAATCCATGTACCAGAATTTCATGTTGCCTGAACATCAACCTAAGGGGTCTCCTCCCTATGGTTTTTATTATTTCAATAAATTGGGGAGGCTCATCATCAATATGATATCTTTTGTCTTGGGATTCAATACCAGTGAATATGTGGATGAAATAACACTGGTTTTACTATCTATCTTTACTCCTGGGCAGCCTCCTGAAGTTAAATATGACTTTGCCTCTTTCATAGCCAATAAGATCTTTTCCCAGAAATCATCCACTATTGCCATTCAAACTATGATCCCACTCAAAGGGATGTAATAGCTCTTGATCAGAGTGTTCTGTTTCCCATTACTCCCCAGGCTATCAATGCAATGCTACACTTTGAACCAAACCAAGAACTAGCACCATTGTCTATGGAAGAATTGATTGAGAAGACTAGGCAATTAACCCCAGAAAAGCTAAAATCCATGTACCAGAATTTCATGTTGCCTGAACATCAACCTAAGGGGTCTCCTCCCTATGGTTTTTATTATTTCAATAAATTGGGGAGGCTCATCATCAATATGATATCTTTTGTCTTGGGATTCAATACCAGTGAATATGTGGATGAAATAACACTGGTTTTACTATCTATCTTTACTCCTGGGCAGCCTCCTGAAGTTAAATATGACTTTGCCTCTTTCATAGCCAATAAGATCCATGATCAGTTCACGAGGCTAGATGATGAGAAAGTTTTCAAATATTCCTCAGTTATTTATCATCTCATTATCTTCTATCAATCAGAAAAGTTTCCTTTCCCTGTTAAAAAGCTTGATGCCAAGGGAAACCCCAGGTCAGTTATATTTTGGTCTCCCATAATTCATTCTTCCTCTGATTCTCCCTATTCCTACACTGAGTTCATTGATCATTTTGTATATCCTGCAACAACCTTGTTGACAGGAATTCCCCCCCCAAGGCTCAGTAATGAAATAAAGAAGACCTTGTAGCTTTCAAGGACTTATAAAGTTGGAGATTGGTATTTATATCAAAACCATATAGTCATCAGAATTTATGGATGTGAATTACATCCATTCAAGTTACCAAGATATGTGCCCATGAGGATTTTTGCCTTGGAATATTTCAGGAAAATGAATAATTCAGATGTGATCCATTTTTGTAGTGTGAAGAAGAAAGCCCAACTAAGGATCAAAAGTCAATTAGGTCCTTTCATCTGCAACTCTAGGGAGGCCGAGCGAGAGGCAGAAAATATATTACAAAGAAAGTTCCAAAGAACTTTCCGTTGGGTTCCTTATGACCCATTTGGTTTTATTTGTGAAAAGAGATTAAAGAACAAATCATCCTCTTATATACACCACAAGATTCATGAACTAGAACAATATGCCA